>JAVLVB010001078.1:2019252-2083692 GCA_032876305.1 Orestias chungarensis | reverse complement strand
TATATATATATATATATATATATATATATATATATATATATATATATATATATATATATATATATATATATATATATATATATATATATATATATATATATATATATATATATATATATATATATATATATATATAAAAAAGATTGCCTGCTTCTACAGTAATATAAAACTCTCACATTGCAGATCAAAACACTTACTCAGTTTTATGAGGAAATGACATTTATCATAAAACCACATCACTGCTAACGCTCGTCCATCTTCACAGCCAGGGTGTATCCTTCCAGTTAATATGTAGCTCATTTCCTCCGAAAAACAAAAACAATTTACACACACACACAGAGTGCAAAAGATACCCACTTAATACAAGCAAAACTAATGCTGCAGAGTTCTGCTGAAAACCAGAAAACAAAGCCCTCCCCTTGGAGTTATGACTGGTTTATTCAGAGTAGTCAGGGCACAAGGAGGGGGGGAGTGAGAGAGTAGGGATGCACTAGCTCTGGGTCTCTGACAGAGATCTTGAATTTGATGCAGAGGACTGAACATGCAATGTGCTTTCATGGGCTCTGCATGTGACTAGGCTGAAATTACATCCGACTCAGCTGAACTGCATGCTTGCTGTAAGATGTTTTTGCTGAGGGGAAACAACAACAGGAGAAAGGAGGCTTCCAAAACTAATTTAAGGTTTCTTACAGTCTGAGCAAAAATAAGTTATATACCTAAGATAAAAAAAGATGTCCTCTCCAGGTGACGAGCTCGGGAAGCATATGGATAAGGTGTACATCTCCATTGAGATAGCCATTGCTGTTGCCTCCATCCTCGGGAATGTACTAATTGTGCTTGTGGTGTATGTGAACCAGGCTCTCCGTGACACCACCTTCAGCTTTATTGTGTCTCTGGCTGTGGCTGACATTGCTGTTGGAAGTTTGGTGATCCCTCTGGCCATTGTTATCAGCCTGGGATTCAGGACCAACTTCTACACCTGCCTCATCCTCTCCAGCGTGGTGCTGACCATCACCCAGAGTTCCATCCTGTCCCTCCTGGCCATAGCCATCGACCGATATCTGCGCATAAAAATTTCCACAAGGTAAGAAACCAATTTAATACCACAGATTAAAGCTTAAAAGACTTAAAAATAAAATAAGCGATAGATGAGTTATAAATTACTCATGCCAAAATGTAAGAGTCCAAAAACTTTTCAAAATCAATATATTAAATATCACTAATGGAGAATAACAGGAAGTGATAAAACCACTTTGGAAAAAACGTATTGTTAGGACGTTTGATGTGAATATTAAGAGACTTTTTACCCCTGTTTGCAAATTTCCTAACTGTCCTTTTGTAAAAAGGAGGCAGGGAGGAATAATCACTAAGTCGCATCAGTGCCAGGTGTATTGCAAGGCAGAGGACTGAAGCATAAGCCTTTTAAATAAATTAAAATGTTCTTGTCCACCTAAATTACTGACAGCAGCCCTTTTTTTAGCTGGCCGGTGTCTGCAATAATATTTGCTTATTAGCTCAATCCCAAAGTCAAGGGCTGACACTTTAAAAAAAAATGCTTCTGGGAAGTAAAAGACTGGCCGGAGTTCAAAGAAATGCCATTAAAGTTGTCTGTGAGTGCATTTAGGTAATTGGAGAAAACTCTCATTTGTTCTCTGATTGTGCTGCTTAGGTACAACGACATAGTGACCCAGGGGAGGGCGTACACAGCGGTTTGTGTGTGTTGGATCCTCTCTATTCTCAGTGGATTGGTTCCATTGGTTGGCTGGAACAACCTCCACAGTGGGAACTTCAGCAGCTCCAGTGAGATAACTTGTGAGTTTAAAACTGTTATTCGGATGGACTACATGGTATACTTTAACTTCTTCGTCTGTGTGGTGATACCACTGGCCCTGATGACCATTCTGTATGGGGCGATCTTCCGAGTGATCCGACAGCAGCTCAACCTCCGTGCTGAGGCCACCTGTGATAGAGAGAGGTACTACAGAAAGGAACTAAAGCTGGCCAAGTCACTGGTCTTGGTGGTTTTCCTTTTTATCATCTGCTGGATGCCAATACACATCATTAACTGCCTTGACTTTTTTTGCTCAGATATTAAAATACACAAGTCTGTTGTATATATAGGTATTGTTATGTCTCATATAAACTCAGCACTCAACCCGATGGTTTATGCGTTCCGAATAAAACGGTTCCGTGTCACACTGATCCAGATAACTCGGCGCTGCGTGTTATGTAAACGAACAGAGTCCAGTCCATGCCCTTCCGGCACTATAGAAGGCAAAGAAAAACTGGGTGTGAACCTATAACATAGACTGAAGAACTTTCTTAATGTGTAGTTCAATGGGGGTAATGATGAATAATCAAGAGATGATTGAAAAAAAAGACTTTCTTTAACAATCATTTTGTTTTTTTGTATGATTTTGTTAGGTTGACAAAGTATTTAGCATTAAATGTGTGAAATACAACACAGAAATACCGAGGAGAAACAAGCATGCACAAACACGCACACATCTTACTACAATTTAGAGAGACCAGTTGCAAAACAGTCATGCTTTTGGACCGGCTTGCAGCAAGGCAACAGTGATACAAACCGTGCAGCCTTGTATTACATCATCTTTTTAAAGAACATTTGCAAGAAAAGTAAACTTGCCCCAAAGCAAGATATTTTTTTTGCCTATAAACAGGAAATATACGGAAATCATTTTCTTTGCCATAAAACCATGTAAAGGGTATTCTGAGCAAGAAAGAAAAGTATGCGCATCCTCTTTTCATTAAGTTTGATTCAAATTTCCTCTAAATGCCTTTTCTCTCATAATGTGAACCATTTATTTCAGACTTTTTTTCATTATTCTTGACTCTGATTGCAAGTGTCCATGTGAACATTTCCTTTTTTAAATTCTAATTTAAAATGCTAAACATTTGTTCCATAATATATATATTTTTTGTGATGCACTGATATGAACATGTGAGCTGATATCTGATATTCAAATTGCTGGTTGATCTTTGAACAGCAGGATGGGAATTTCTGTTTTCTGTTTGTGTTTTCTGAATTCAACAGTGCATGTTTGCCAAAGAATCAAAAAGAGTTGTCAAGTATATTGTCATTCAAAGTTAAGTACAACAGTGTTAGGTTTGGGGTTACATGGACAAATTTAGCCCGAATGCTCGAGCAAACAGGATGTATTCAAATATGATACCATATTTGAAATCAAAACTATTTCTTTTGAAGAAATTATGGGTATTTTAAGAATTTTATTTTCATCTTCCTGCTAATCCTAGCGATTATATAACCAGGAACAGGTTCAGAAGTGTTTTCTCTTATAAAACTTGTTCATTCCTGCTTTTCTATACATGAGTGTAAAAGCTAACGATGCTTTTGTTAGCATTTGCAATGAGCCTTTTCTCTGGTTTTCAATAAGTTTCTTTAAGTATGTCTAATTTTCAATCCATACATGTGTCGTGGGTTGTAGCGCTCCTTGCCTTGTAAATTTGTAACATTGTCTTTGTGTTCATGGTGCCTTCATATTAGTATTACTTATCTATACTTTATCTATACTTTTGACCAACTATATTTGGATCAAAAAACTCTTCCACTCTAAATTTATTAGTTTTAGAATTAAAAGCTGAAACTCATTGATTTGATCAAATGTCCAGGACTGTATTAAAATGTAATAAACTGAAACATTTTGTGTATCTTGTTTTACATAAAAGCCTTCTAGGACTGCAAAGTAACTGATTTCCTTTCATGGAACGAAACAATGATGAACCTAAGCACTTCCGTTCTGAGCCTTCATCACGAATCGTAGGGCTCTGCTCAGCTAATTCAGCTTTTTGTGGCCATATATTAAAAGTTGCTGCTGAGAGGGGACCAGCACTGGACCATCTGAATCAATTACCTAAAGAGCATTAAGCTGATTTATCCCAACTATAAACCCAAAGCTTCTGCTGTAGTTCTGCTTTGTCATCAGTTGGCTTGTGCCTAATTTCCTCAGTTGTGTTGTATGAAATAAAATATGTGATTTTATTTTTTTGTCTTTCAGATTCTGTGGTAAATATTAATATTTACAGGAATTGTAAAATGTGTCCCCTATCAAGATCAAATGTTTATTTATTTTATTTTATTTTTATTTTTTTTTGTTATTATAAAGTAAAACCTTCCCCTCGTGGCTTTCTGTTCTTGTGTGTCTCTCAGTTATGAACTCATTAATACCTACATTACCATCTGTCAACCCTCCTCCTTGCTGAAGGATTTTAAAGTGCTGAGCATGGTTAAATCCTTAGCCCTTGTCTTAGTGACGGAGATAACACATAACCAAGTTAGCATAGCGGTCTTCATAAGCTGTTTCCCTTTTCTACGGCCTGACAAATGCCTGAGGAACAGAAGTTTGGTCCAACAGAGAGGGGAAGAAGGCAAAAGTTCATTTTTGATGCAATCATTTTGATTTAAAATACTAATCTTGTTCAAGGTAGGATGGTTAATATGTATATGTTTTGCTGCATTTCTCTACAGTTTTGAATGGAAAGCATGAGATGTTGTTTTGATTTATGCTGTCATGGTTCAGAGAGCATCTTACATTTGTAACCGTGAAATGGCAAACCCTGATGAAACGGATGGGAGCCAGGATCTGGAGGCTCCGGAAGAAAACCTGGACGATGAACAGCAAGCCTTGCTGCACTTGAGCAAACATGCTGACAGCCGGCGTGCGCAACCATGGGAGCACTGGACCTTCAGAGAAAAGGCAAACTATTGCATGGATCGCATCTTCCTCGGCTTTTTAATCATCTTTGTGATCATTTTGCTAACAGAATTTAGCTATAAAATGTGGTATGTGTCAAATATGAAAAAGATAGTGGAGTTTGTGTCAGACTGTATGATTTTTCTGATAGACTGGCTCTTTGCCCAAGATAAACAGGAGGAGCTGATTGAATTGTAGAACCTAAAAAAAACTGATTTTTTTGTATGTCTTGTTTTATTTAACCCTGGCAAAGCACATTTGCAGGAACTACAGCCACATCCTAATTAATAAAGCAAATATTGCAAACCTGTTCTTTTGACTCAAACTGACTTGTGTGTAATGTCCCCAGGCTGCATTGTCAGAACAACATGATGCCAGATGCTACATTAAAAATTAATATTCATTAGTTGAAAAATTCATGGTCTGTGAAGGACTTTCTGCAATATCTTAATAATGTTACCTTACCACGTAATTAATAAATTTAGTTTTTAAACCATATTCTATATCGGAATGTTTTTTTGGTATCTCAAATAATTAAAGGTATAGGAGAGGATCTTTTCAATAGAAACATTCAATGGAAAATCCCATTGAATATGGAAGGGGCTGTGGTCCAGCAGATGTAAACAGAGTGCATGTGCTGAGGACGTGCGCGCTCCCGATATCAGGGGGCGTTACTGGAGATGAGGCGGCGCATGCGCAGTGTTGGGAAAGTGAGAACGAGCTGAAAATCCTCTCCTATAGCTTTAACACAAAAATGTGAATGTTTTAAACGTTATTTTTAGTGGTGCTTTAAGAAGAAATACTTCTATTTTTAAGAATGTTTGGTTTGTAAACAATAATGTTGATCCTTGGAAATGGGTTTCAACAAATCTATAAAATAAGTTTTACATTTAGATTGAAAAAAAGAATCTTAATTTATAAACCATTTTAATTTAGAAAGCTGAAACATGTTGTCTTAAAAAAAAAAGTGACACACTATTTACTTAATATTAGACATATTGCTAAGATTTCAGGTATGTTTTGATGCAAAGTACTAAAACATGTATAAAAAAATCTGAACAGATAATTTGTATAAATATAGATACATGTATAAAAAAACAAAATATAAAACAAAGAAGGCATCCCAGGATTTTGCGTCATTTTTTCTGCCATACAAACCAACCAATGAAATTGTCGCATCGAGTCCTTTTCAACTTCCGGTCCCTCCCACCTTTCTCTTCCGGACTGCTTAGCGTGACCGACGTTTCGTGTCTATTTAGACTTAAAAGTAAGTCACAGTTTACTCCCTTTATACCGAGTTGTGTACATGAATTTATGTCTTATAGTGTGTTAATAAAACATAAAGTTTATTTGATGGATTTGACCAACTGCGCAGCCAGAAATTTAGAGTTGTTGGGAAAACATGGCCGCCTGCTGCTTGTGCTAGCTGTGCTAGCTGTGCTGCTTGTGCTAGCTGTGCTGCTTGTGCTAGCTGTGCTGCTTGTGCTATACAACCATAAATGGCTGCGTTTAACGTTGGCTAAATCTGTAAATATATATGTAAAAAAACAGTTTATTTTTGACTTTAGCATATTTGCAGTACAAGCTAAAGGCCATGCTAACTTAAAATTACCCTGCTAACTACCATGCTAACTTAAAACTACCCTGCTAACTATCATGCTAACTGAA
The DNA here is from genome assembly GCA_032876305.1 of Orestias chungarensis. NCBI lineage: Eukaryota > Metazoa > Chordata > Actinopteri > Cyprinodontiformes > Cyprinodontidae > Orestias > Orestias chungarensis. The sequence goes on along the minus strand of JAVLVB010001078.1, from coordinate 2,077,291 downwards.
AGCTACCCTGCTAACTACCATGCTAACTTAAAACTACCATGCTAACTTAAAACTACCCTGCTAACTACCATGCTAACTTAAAACTACCATGCTAACTTAAAACTACCCTGCTAACTACCATGCTAACTTAAAACTACCCTGCTAACTACAATGCTAACTTAAAACTACCCTGCTAACTACCATGCTAACTTAAAACTAACCTGCTAACTACAATGCTAACTTAAAACTACCCTGCTAACTACCATGCTAACTTAAAACTAACCTGCGTTTGTAATACACTTAGTTTTACATGCAGTTTTACTTACAATCCATACATTTAGTATAACAAACATAGTTTCCTCTAAAACCTTAAAGGTAAGAAGTAAAAGGTCTATTTTATTTCCCACTTTATATGGTAAGAAAGTAAGTCAAACTAATTGTCTCAAAAGCAACTAATTTAATTTGAAAGACAAACTAATTATATATATGTATGTATGTATATATATATATATATATATATTATATATATATATATATATATATATATATTATATATATATATATATTATATATATATATATATATATTATATATATATATATATATATATATATATATATATATATAATAACAACACACATATAAGGGTTAAAAGTGTAATCAACTTTAAAATAATTGATTTTCTTACACAAAAATATAAATATATAAAATAATATAAAACTGGCATAATTTCCGTTTTTGATGTATGTAAAATATATGAATAAAAATGAGACTTATTATTGAGTTTGATCAAAACTATCCAGCTCTGCCACACCAGACGTTGCTATCAAAAATGATCTCAAGTGGTTGGGATAAAAATGAATCTTTTAGTCCGACTCAAGGGGTCGTTTACTCAGTTTTTACCTGCCAAACAAACATTTTAGACCCCTTTTGACATTAGACGACTTAATCCTCATCATCTGAACTTCATTCGTCTACTAATCTGGCACGTGGTCATATAACCATAATACATGTATAATTCCACAATTGTGGTTTTATCAGGGATCCCAGTTGGTTCGGACTGGGATAAGATTCACAACAAATTTTAGTAAAATGTATTGTAAAATTTGATGTACGAAAAAGTTTTAGATCTACTTAATAAAAGTAGGAAAAGGTTAACCAGGCAAAAACATAAGATAAAGGTTGGTTAACTAATTTCACTGAAGCCCAAACTAACCACAGATTTTTACATTTATTCTCTGAGCCTTAAATATCGTATTTAATGTTTGATGACTTTGATTGTGAGTGCAGCTTGGGTTGAAAATATGGTCATGCCTCTTTACTTTCCGACAGATGGGCTAAACACGGTAAAGTTGTTGGGATTTAATTTAATGGTTTGTTCTTTAAAAAAATCTGTGGTATAATTTTTATTTTCATAGTAGCTGCAAGTTTATAAACTTTATTACTAACTTTACACAGAGCGTATTTGTGTGCCATATCATTTCCAGAATGCGTTACGTGGCCGCTTACCTGCTCGCTGCTCTCGGTGGAAACACCAAACCCTCTCCCAAAGACATCAAGGACATCCTGAGGAGCGTGGGAATTGAGGCTGATGATGAACGCTTGAACAAAGTATGTGATGTAGTTTTGGTGAAGTTGTCATAGATGCTGTGTTGTAAAAATGTTTTTTATGTTTTATCAGGTCATTAGTGAGCTGAATGGGAAGGACATCAACGAAGTCATGAATTCAGGTAAGGACTCTTTAACTTAAGCAGTTTTGCTTTTTTGCTACGGGTAGAGTTTGACTAATAGTTTTTCTTGTATTTTCAGGCCTCTCCAAGTTAGCCTCTGTACCAGCAGGTGGTGCTGTAGCAGCACCGGCTGCAGCTGCTGGCGGTGGGGGTGCTGGAGCTGGAGCTGCAGCAGCACCTGCTGCTGGTATGTATATTTAAAATACATTGTTTGATATCATGTTGATATATTTTAGCTAAATTTCACCTTGTTAAATTACCTAACTTATTTATTTCTGTTTTTCTCAGCGGAAGAGAAAAAGGAAGAGAAGAAAGAGGAATCCGAAGAGTCAGATGAAGACATGGGCTTCGGGCTCTTCGATTAATCCGCCTTCTCTGTGTATAAAAAGCAATAAAAACGTAAAAGGTTTACACAGAGATTTCCTTGTATGTAATCTGTCCAAACATTGCTTACTGTTTTTGTGGCTTTCTACTATTGTTCGTTGCAAACAACACGCCATCAAGCATTGCCGTCCTGCGTCCGGCTATTTTCATTTTGAGACCACAAATGTTTTTAAGAACTATAAATTTTACTTTGAAAAGACAAAACCAAACATAAAGTTACCAAATATACATAATTTTACAATTTAAGTTCTCACCTAAGAAGGTGGCAAGATTTTAATAATTATTGGAAACCCTTCAAACCAGTCTGACAAAAAATGGTATTGATGGTTCTAAGTCCTCTAAACAAAGACTTGTGACATGCTGAGCCTATGGTGTGTATTTCTCATAGCAAACATGTCTGGTTGTGCAATCAAAACCAAAGTATGGTTTCACAGCAGAGTCCACATACTGTAAAGAACCTGAGATCTGTAAGCAGAAAGGTTCTCACTAGTTTTACATTGACCGCACGCAGCAACTGAGTCCATGTGGTTTAGCATGTGAGTAGATCTGATGGTTCATGTTTGATAACTGATAACATGGCTGGGCACTGTCAGGGGAATTACAATTATTGCCAACGTCTATAAAGATTGCGATAGGCAATTAGTCACTGAATGTGTACCTAGAGTAATACCTGTCAGATTTCACGTACGCAAAAATATTGTTCAAAACCCAGATTTTTATGTCCAAACTGGCTTAGCTTTGCGTTGCGTTATAATTTTCATTGTGGTTCTTGTCATACAGCTGATAAATCTCTTCTTATGAGCAGGTAACATGATCACTTTATTGCATACTTATTCATCTGTTGCACTGAATGCACATAAATCTCCCTGTGTGATTAATATTTCTGCTAACATGCACAAATTGTTACGCATTAGTAGAAAGCCATGACACGCACTTCAGCGCTGGTAGCCAGCTGGCAGACATAGCTTCCTTGTAATTGCATGTTAGCGTGTGGGCTGGGCACCTGTGGGAGAATATCTGCAAGGGATCTTATCTGTACAACTGCTGGACTCCTGACCCCAGTTTTATCCAAGGTGGTTGAGTTGTGCAAATATAAAACATCCCGTGTAACACAACACAATGACTTCGTCCTTTCCTGAAAACAAGTCCAAGCAGCTCTTTCCCCTCTAGGTGTATCAGCAGTTTGGCTCATTCTAACAGACTTAGTCCTCCAAACACAAGAGAAATGGCAGTAAACCTCATGTATTGTGTTTTTCCCTCTTATGAGTAAATTCCTTCTCATTAATTTCCTGCTCACATGTCAAGTAGGGGAAGAGCAGTACGCCATGTTAGAGAAGCATAGATATGTTTATTGAATCAACCTGAGAACTTACAAAATTAGAGTTGACATTATGAATGCCGGCATTCATAGCAAAAAGTCACAGTTCTGGTAGACATAAATATTTACAAGGGCTCAAAGATACAAAGGATTTATACAGAAGAAAATGTTGGACTGTAAACATTTAAATAAGTAAATATTTAAATTTGGCATTTTATTTTTTACATTTGTAGTGTCTCTTAAAGAAGCACCAAATTGAGAATCTACCAAAGTGCAATCACAATCACAGTTAAGTATTTTTCAGCGGGTGGGCTTACTAAGATCACACTTTCATATATATATATATATATATATATATATATAGAGCTTTTTTTGACTTTTCAAGCTAAATTCATCATAAAGTGGAGATCATGCAGATCTTTAGTCACATCTGTTGAGGGTTTGAATAGTTGGGAGGTTTTCAGTTTTGTTTGTCTGTTACAGCAACGCCGTCGATATCATCGCTGTCAGACCATGGGTGGTCTGTGCATGCCTGGAAGAAAAAAACAAAAACTAGATAAGTCAATTGTTCAGCCAGTGTGTTACATTTTGTGTTTTTACATGAGTATATTTCGATGAGGCATGTTCCTGTGTCAGATATCCAGGTACGCAAAAGTTTTAAACAGCTCAACGGATTCAAATTAGAATACTGGTCTACCAGTTTAAAGTGTTGTAGTCACTAACACTTTCTCCACCCGTGTTAAACATAAAGTAAAGACTAACTTTCCCCACCCGACCTGTTGCTTCACACTGCCAATCAGATGGCTGAAAGAGGAGACTCACACTTTTGCTTGTCTTGCTTTCAAGAAAGAGTTTTGACTGTTTGTGTTTTTATGACTGAAAACTATTTCTATACTTATTTGTAAGTTACATTTCAAAAAAGGAATATCAAGTTATTAATTTCAGTACTGCTGCAACACTTGCTTAGTTTTTGAATGGTTTTGTGTTTTTGATTTTCAATAGATGTAAATCCAGTCTTCAAAATTAACATAAATAAGCATTTATGATAAGTAATAACTATCTAATAGTTTCACTTCTTGTAACTGAATTAGGTCAATTAATGTTTTACTGACCTGTTACTCTTGATGTACCTGAAATTTTTGCTTAAGTCTTTTTAGCAAAGGTGATGGCAATATAGAATGTTTTGATTTTTAATTAAAGGTAAATTTCATGATATAATAGATTTCTGTTAGAATTTGTGTAAATACTGCTGCTCCACAAAAGAGCAACATCCTTCCTTAAACCTATCATATTTTCTTAACAGGAACTTAAAAGGGAAATTTATACTTCTGCATTCATTATGTTTGAAAACTATTGAAATAAAAGAAAACTGTAGTACAGAATCGGTCCTTTTGCTCCCTCACCTGTCTGTATTCAAACCGATCCTGCAGATAACGATGCCCGAGATAAGTGATGTGGCCCACGTTCTGTTTGGAGAGCCCGGCTATCCTGGCCGTGAAGTCGAGCGTGAACGCCAGCTTGACCAGCTCGGGTGCTGTGGGCAGCACGGTGGGAGGCTTGTGGGTTGGCGTTGCCTCCTTCTCTATGTAAGCATCTGCCAGCTTCTGGAAAGAGGAGTAACTGATCCCCTGGAAGAAGCTGTTCAGTGCGGGGTTATCTTTCAGCTGGAGGAGATGCGGACGACATGAAACAGACAATTAGGAAAAGTATTATTTGACCCACTTACTAAACTATACTATACTTTACTATAATCCTAAAGATTTTTTAAGTGTAAATATTAACTATTAGTAAAAGCCTCAAGCTGTTAGTCAGCTTACTGTCTCTTTCATATTTGTCTGTGTGACGTTTGAGTTGTGAGAAAGTATTATATGTCTAGAAAAGCACAACAGTTTATGTAACAATGATAAACAGTAAAAAGATGAATTATAAAAATTAAATCAGTAAATAATTATCCACAACTAAAAAATTATAATTTAACATCTCTAGTTATCAGTCCACATGCAACTAAAGAACTACTGTCAGCCTGTCCACCTATCGGTTTATGAGTCAGTCAATCTAAAACCGCTTCAGAAGAGCATTCAGCGCAAGTCACATGAGCTGAGGTAGTTTTTCAGAGCAGACTGTTGTGACTCAACATGTACGATACTCTATAGAGCTCTTCCTCCTCCTCTCCTCTTACAGTTGGCTTTCCTGTCCCTACAAAAACATAACTAATGTACTTTGGTCCAGAGGGATCATTTGGAAGAAGCAACTAACAGTATCCAACTGTGAGCTCCTTCCTTATGAAGTCATGTTAGAAAGCCGGATCTCAAGTCCAATGTCCATTATTGAGATTATTTTTTTAACATTTGTGTTTAAGTCGGCATTTTCTTTGTCCATCGTAGCATTACTGTATCTTTACATCGATTATCTATTATCATAGGTGTTGAATAATGAAAAATCATACATTTTTATTTACAATAGGGGGAAATACCCACCTTGCCATTAATGGCATCCCCCTCTTGTATCGTCAGAGCGACGATTCTTCTGATAACCTCCTCTGATAACAAACACAGCAAAGAGAAACTATTATCTTTTTTTTCCCCAAGCAGGTTTCTTCACAAGAGTCTGTTTAAATGCTAATCTAACAAATATTTATTGATCTTCTTCCCAACTTTCAAATCTCACTGGATGTTCTGAGCACTGAACTATTTTAAACATTTGCAAGCTTTGAGCAAATATAACCCATTTCTTACCGTTGGACAGAGTTTCAGTTTCCTCTTTCTCTTGGACCTCATGTACAATTTTTTCAAGTTCCTCTGACACTTTCTCATAGTAGGAGTACGTCGGTTCGACGCTGATCACAGCTGTTAGGGAGACATTTTGTTTGTTAATCAGCATTTTTTTAAGAGATGTTCACTGTTCCTAGTACGAATGCTAACTTCTGTGACAATTACCTTCTACTCCAGCACTATCGGTATTTTGGAGATCGGTGTTAAATCTACTTGACCTTATAGACAGCCTTTTGGATAATTTCCTTTTTAAGGATTTCTTCCTCAGTGATTTTTGTGAGGAGGCGTGGGTTCTGAGCGAGCGATTAGTTGACTGGGCTGCCTCGTCACGCACCTCTGATGGACTTTCTCTTTCGTCATCTTTATCGTCGTTCTTGAAAAATCCAAGAAAAGCCTTCCACAGTGAGGGTTTCTTGCTCTTCTTACTCTTCTTCGACTTGATTGTTGGTTTGTCTGGTTCCTCATGATCTCTCATGGGCTCGTTGGTATGAGGTTCGGCCGCAGGAAGAAATACGGATTCTCTGTCATTTAAACGTTCGTGCAAGTGAAGCGATGGGTCGCTGGAGGATCGTCTGAGGGTTTTGGACATTGTCACCCACTTTTCCTTCTTCCCTGCTTTCTTTTCCACCGGACCGCCATAATTCAGGCTGATGCTCCGCTTAATGTAAACCTCCAGGAGACGCACTGTGTCCTTACGGGGAACCGAGATTATCTCGCAGTGACCAGGCCTTTGATTTTCTGAATCTGTTTCCATGATGGTCTCTGAGAAAAATAAGAACAGAAAAGCATACCATGTTTTTATCAGATTTAAATCTTTTCAGTTGAATTACAAACAAAACTTTATTTATAATGTACCTATACCATTAAATAATGTTCTGTAATCAATGCTTTTTTAATAATATTCAGTTTTTTGTGATTTCATTGATTATAAAGAACCTTAATTCATGCTTTTGATTGTTCAACAAACAGTTTTAAGTATTGATATTAACGGCAGAAAAAGAAAAATGGAAGAATGTTTGATACATTTTTGAGTGAAAGGCTTAAATGTTAATCTTAATATAACAAATGGAAATGTACTGTCATAAGCCTGATTTAAAACATGTACAGGAAGGTGGAGGAGAATCAGGCTAAGTTAGAGGAATAAAACATGTCAACTGTAAAAGTCAAAGACAGAGAAGGAAGAAAGAAGATTATAATAATAAAACTCAAACTACTACGACAGGAAACTCACCTTCAGCCGTCTAAGTCGCTAACTTCTGTGTTTTGGAGTATAGGGAAATGTTGGCTTGTTTTGAACCAACTCGCTGCTGAGTCAGACTAAGAAGCGTTTACCTGTTTAGAGAGCCAAGCTCCGCCCACCTAGGCTCACCTGAGACAGGGTAGAGAGACGCCGGGGGATTTTTCTTCGCTCTCTATAGGAGGACAACATTTTCCGAGTCATCAGTCTTAGGCCGTGTTTTTGGTTACACTTTAGCTGTAATAATCTGACACGTTTTACAGGAAGTCAACTTTTATTGTAAAGGCAACATTTAAAATGAAAAGACTCTTGTCTGACCTGTGATAATTGAAGGTTTCCTTGCTTTAAAGAAACCCGTCTTGGCTGAGATTAACCCCAGCTGAAGTCTAAAATTTAGGACACTTTTCACTTTTAAACACAGAATGGTTGTTCAAATGTTTTATTTGTGTATGTCATGTCTTTTTATTTCCACTCTTTGGCAAATAACTAGATATGTCAGTCAAATGTAAATAAATATAGAAGGTTTGTAATAAATACCTCTGTGGACATTTTGGTTTGTTTGTTTCTTTTAAAGAAACTTTTTAAATTATGTAAACTTCGATGGGTAATAATAATTTATGCAGTTCAAATATTTAAACAGCTTGTTTTTGCAGCTCTTAATGTTTTCAATATAGAATAGCCATATTGGAGTCTGAGGTTGGGGTTTTTCAGAATATCAAACAAATGTTCAATTCAAGGTTCTGATTTCATCTTAGATTTTTTTTGTAACTCAAATCTTGGTAAGGGTGACTTCCAAAAAATATGTCTCCTATAGAAACTATAATTTTTGACCAAACGTGCAGTGTTCTGTTAATTTTTTAACACACCTATTCGGTTCGACTGCTGTTTAAAATATCTGTCTCTGGCACTCAGATAACTCCACCTGAAACTCATCATAAACTCATAAAGATAGTTAGTTGGACAGCAGCAAAAAACAACTACATGTAAAAACCCTGCATAGATTTCAGATAATGTTAGCTATACTGATAACATGAAAAGATGAACGGTGGTTATATCAGGTCAAGCTCCAGCTAACATTGAAAAGAAGAGGTACAAAAAATGTCCCTTCCCATATTGTATTTTTATAAAACTAATATGGGAATTAGTTTTTGCTTTAATTAATCATTTGTAATTGAAAAAGTTGTATTTTATTTCATGGGGATATTAATTTATTTCATGAAATATTTATTTTTTTAATTTTGAATGAAACGGCTTTCCGTACCGGTGCAGCGAAGCTTTTTTAGCTACAGAGCAGAGGAAGTAAAACTCACTCGGTTTACACCAGCAGCACTCTGCTTAAATTGTTTTTTTGTATAATAATATGTTTGTGATAATGTAGAAATCACCCTACATGGACAAAAAAATAAATAAAATTTTTTTAAAAAACTGCTCTTGGGGTGGCCTTGGGGCCCCTAAGCCGTCGCTTAGTTCGTTTGTGCCTTGGGCCGGCTCTGTTTTGGTCACAGTGTTTTCTAATGAAGTCTTTTAACAAAGCACCAGAAGGCTGTTGTAATACTTCCTGTTGCTATACTATGTTCTGCTTTTCACAGTGCAGCATTCAGGTTTGTCTTGATTAGAGGAACTGCGGCTTTCCTATTGTGACCTGTTTCCAAAGTTATATACAATACATGTGTGTAGACAGTTCAGCTCTAATATGGCGTTTCTTGTCTTTGTCAACATACCAATGAACTGCAGCTGCTCTGACATCATCTCAGACAGTTCCTGTGATAACAACTTCCCCTCCCCACCTCTATGTGTGACGTTACCGGTGTGTTACTACACAGGTAGAGACATCTAGCATTTCATGGAAGGGGCCGGTTTCAAGTAAAAGGCCCTTATTATGTTTTGTTTATTCAAATAGTGTGTTTCTAACCATCCATCAATGTTGGTGACACATGAAACCTACCCTGAAGATAAAGTTTTATCTCAGTTGTTGAGCTGTAAATCCATAGAAACCACACATAAACGTTTTGTAACATACAGTTCGATTTTGTATAAACAGACTTTGTGTGACTCACTTAATTTTAGTTCGTAACCTGGTGTGTAAACATAACATATTCCACGTTTTTCTAATATTCCTAAATATAGTAGAAATAAATGAAGGAGCAAGGAAATAAAAAGTGAAGACACTATAGTTTGTAGTACCCATAATATCCACGGGGTGTCACACTTACCAAGTTCTATAAAGACCAACACTCATCGACACGTTTGCACCGTGTTGGACCCCGTTTTGCCACCAGAGCTGATTTGATCTGGTAAATGTGGTGGACAACAGGGCAGGGAACTTTTTTTGATGTTGAGACTGAGCTTTGTGATAAGGTACATTATCCATGAGGGGTTAGGTTCACAATACATGATGATCAACAGACGTAACAATACAAAGAAAGGCTGGTGTGTTTAGGAAAGGTGACCAGAGTCATACAAAAACATCCTACATACCATTAAACCACCATTAGCCTGGACACACAACAAGGCGGGATCCCTCCCTTATTTTATGTCGGGTTCTAACATTTCATCCCTATGTATCAAGTGAAAGAGATTCTGATTTCTGATTGACACCTAGTGCAATTGTTTGGTGTTGTACCCATCTGCTTCCAGTTTCCAAATGTTGGGCGTTCTGAGGTGTTATTATTCATTCCCTGGTTATTATTCATTCCCTGGTTTAATGAGTAGCTAATTGAACTCATATTGACTTTGTAACATTTTCAAATATTCATCCCGTTCTCTGACATTAGACAAACAAATTTCGTCCACACAACTGCTGCTCACTGGAGATTTTTCTCCCTCTCAGACAATTGCCTTTCTTGCGGACCTGTTTGCCCACAAAGTTTATAAGGAACCATAGTAGAAGTAGTTGCTAAAATACCATCGAGACAAGGCCTTCAGTGTAAAACATTCCATAGTCAATGTCCATTAAAATGTCTGTCTCCCTTTTACAAATGCTCAGACAAGAAATGTTGCACATTAACCACAAAAGAACACTTAGTATAAAGTTAAATGCTTAATATAATACCTAATCCAATGTGTGTTAGCAGCAGGATATTTATAGCATATTAACATTCTTCATCCAGGGTATAATACAAATTAGGATTAGGAAGAATTTTAGACTGTTTGCACTGATGAGAGGGGTAGGTAAATATTAAAGTACAAAATTGACTTGTAGTAGAGTTAATATGGATAGATACTTATGTAGTTTCCCCATACTCATCTTTATTTTATGACTGGAATCCTTTTCTTGCAGTCATAGTTAGCCAATTAGACTCTCTGAATTTTCCAATTTGTTGTTGTCATGGAAAGCACCCTGGGCTCATCTTGATGCAGTGCTCCGTCCCTGTCTGGCCCTTGGTGATACTTTAGGTCACCTTCTTCATGTTTCATGGGTGTTAAGCTTTACAAATGTGAGACTCACATTTCGTCCCATAACGGTTTGTCATTGACCTCTAGAGTGAGCGCCCTGCAGCAGAGCAGTCACTGTGCATTTACCTGTCGTAACTCTTTATCTCTTTGAGTCGTTCCATGTCCCCTCTGTGTCCAGGGACACCTCTCTCCAATCATAAAATGATTTCTGTTGCATGAGACAACACACAAGTCATATCCAAAGAGACAGTTTCATTTATGTCTACAAACAACACATTTATGTTTTATGGAGGAGTTTTGCTATAAATACTATTCAAACAATAAACTGTTATATCGCAGTATTATCATTTGGAATATATTGAAAACGGGTTCGCAAAAATTCCAGGAGAAAGGGAGAAATTTGTAAAATAATTTAGGCAATTTGAATAAACATTAAAAAAATGTCCTGCAACATTTTTCTTACATGAACTCAGCATGTCACGTGATTGCCTTTATGCATAACTTTTTAAATAATCTATTAAAGTGCTCTCACACATGTATATGTTCTGGGTTCACTTTGAAAGTCAATTTTACCCAGTTTAAGACACAGGCAAATATAGATTTTTTTTGAAAGCCTATAAAATGGTTTCTGTATTACTGATTTCTCAAATACTTTTTCTATTTGTTTTAGAGTAATAACCCAAAGTATTATGTTTTGCTTTAGTTTAAATCGGTCAAACGTATATATAGAAAAAAAGAAGGTTTTGAGGATGTCTTAGGGAATATTCTTAAATTGTTTAACTCTGTTTTGTATCTAATATGATTGATAAACCACAGCCATTTCCTTAGCTCTTTTCTATTCTGTTATGGAGCCTTTCCAGCTTTTGTTTAAAACAACATTACACCGCTATGTGTTTTGTTGTGTTAGACCAATATAATCTTGTGCATTATTGTGTAAAGAAACATAATGACAAATGTTTCCCTTGTTTTAAAATGTTTGCAATTACTCCCCCTGAGTCAATGTTTTGTAGAATAATCTTTAAGAAAAGTTACAAATGCACACTCTTTGTTGCTATCAGTTTTGATACAAAAATATATTACACATTTATTTCTTGACTATTATCATCAATTTTCAAATCTGGATGAAAAAAAAAATGCATTTGGATTTACACTTTGACCATGACTGGATCATTCCAGTACATGCATAGGCTTTGATCTGAACCGTTGGTTTGTAGCTCCGGCTGTTTTCCTTTCTTGAAGATGGGACTCTCAAGTGTTTTGCAGCCTCTAACAGGTTTATTCAACAGTTTCCCTGTATTTAGCTCCAACTGCCTTCCCAACTGCTCAAACTTCCACACAGCATGATGATGTTACCACCACTGTTGGGATGGTGTCTTAGTTTTCTACCACATATGACATTTTACATGTTGGTCAAACAAAAATGAATTTGGTTCTCACCTGAAAGGCCACACTCTCACATCATAAAGAACAAAATTTCTCATTCATCGTCCTCTGATATGCTCCTATTCCATTTTTTTTTTTCAGTTTTAATTTCTAATCTTTAGTTTTGCTATTAATGAACAGAATATAAAAATTAAAATACAAAGTCACAGAGTGGGCCCTGTACATTAAGCAATACAAAAAAATTAAACTATATTAACCTGTAAAATCACTTGGTAAATACGCATGCTGTTCTCCAACGCATTCTCTGCATCAGTTATTCTTGCATTCTATATTAGGGACTAAAGGAGTTTAAGTGATTTGATTTGAACACAACTTTGTTGAGTTTCAGGTGACTTTAACCTCTGCAGGCTGCAGACTACCCCATACTGGCTGCTGTCTGTGCAGCTTTGATAATTGAATTAACGAGTCTGCTGACAGTACAGTAACACAATCCACCAATATGAGACTCACTGTCTGAGCTTTAGCATGAGACTCGTCCATTGTTTCTCTTAGAGCAGAGCGACGCAGCCTGTGGCCATTTTTTGGGGGTGAATTTTTATCAAAGTCAGGCTGGATTTGATCTCCTCATGGAATGCCTCATAAATTATAAATGGCAATCTCACTTTAGCTTCGACCTTGCCTGAGCCATCTGTCTTTTCAAATGCTAAAATGCTACCAGACCATATCTATGCGATATCAGTGAGCGATTACATAGATAAGATCAGATAAGAAGAGTGGCACGTTCACCTGAGTGAAAACTTGTGACAAGCTGAAAAGACTCAACAACGTAGCATACCAGTCTGCAGGAAACAGAACTTTCTAGGGTAGAACAACTGGCTCAGAATATTAAAAACACAAACATAAATCTATTTACTGAGAATGTTATCTGTTATTTAAAGGCATAGGACAAAACTGCAGGTTCAGAAAAGCAGCTGCCTTGCCAAGACGCCAAGGCAGATCATGTTATAAAAGATTAATTTGCCCTGCATATTTAACTTGGTGCTTTTACTCCTGAAGTGAACCCAAATTCATTGCCAACCACACAGTGCTGTAATTTCCCAGTTTAGAAGGGAGTATAGCCAAGATAACCTGACATCTAATTCGTTTTTTTTTCTACAATTGCAATAAATATCACAGAAACTGTGTTGATAAATATCCGAATTTTTTTTTAATCCTCTTCCCAGCTATTTTGAGCCAGTCCCTTTTTCCTAATGAAGTATACCACATTAGCTAACAAGCCTGTTAAACCTCACACAAACATCTGTTCCTCTACCCTGCTATTTACACCATATCATATTTATAACAATACAAAAGAAACTCTTGACATATGAGAGGCATGGCACAGTTATTTTCATCATGATATCAACCAACCAGAAGGTGTTGATAACAAGCCGGAATGAGGCGTTAATGATTGTGCAGGACTGACGCCAAAAAACGGACACTTTTTTTATTCATCACTTTTATAAATAAACACAAGCTAAAATTAAGTCAGATATACAGATGGAAACATGATGCCGTTTGATTACATGTTTAATGGAAGGCACTCTGATAAATAAACATTGCAAATTATGACACTGTGTACTGTACATTGTTGACACATACAGTAACAGTCTTCACATATTCAGTGCTTTGTAAAATAGTAAAGTGCTGATTACTGAAGTAACATATTCATCTCACCTTTTTGCATTATATTTTCCTAACAGGTCCAGCTTTTTCTGTGAGTGAAAAAAAACAACGTTCTTCTTTTAGACTCCAGTATAACATTATTCTATTTTTTAAGGATTGTTATAGAGGCATAGACTGAGTTACAATTACATTCACTGACATTTCAGTACAAGCTATATTTATATGAACAAGACACTCGCATACATTAAGTTTTTATCAAATAAATGTTTCATGCATAAATAATTCCAATTAATCATTTCTGGTTATTCTACAATCATAGTTATCTAATTATCTATGTGTGTCTCCCAATCTCATGTAAAGTTATTCCTTAATATAAGTTAAAATACAATTTTTCAGTCTCAATATATATCTATATGGAACAAATTTTCAGATATAATATGATAATAAAAGTTGAAACCTTTAAGGCCAATATGAGATAGATATGCAAATTAAAAATTATTTTGTCTTTGCTGTAATCCATTAGTCTAATCACAAATATATATGTGATCTCACATCTCTATACTCTGTAACAAACACATTTTCCCTGCCAACCAAAGATTATGTAAAGCTACTAAAGTGCTTAAGACATAAGTATAAAAAACAATTCAGTGCAATGCAGTGATGCAATTTTAAAGGGTACATTCACATTACAAAAACATGTGTTGAAATGTTCCATTTGCTGCCAAAACAATACTCCTTTTCCCCATTTTTGCAGTGTTTGAGCTAGCAGCATGTTGGAATACCAGTCTTACTTCTGGTATGATCTTTTACTTAAAAAATTTAATTCCTCTTTTTTTTTATGGCAGAAATACAATTTTTTTGAGAAACATTTTCTCCAGGCTTTGACGCTGTGCAGCTCGAAAATGTTTGCTAATATTATCTTACTTTTGGACATTTTTGATGCATAACCATGGCAATGAGGCGGTTTACAACTGGGCCAGTTTACTAGCAATAAAAAAGCTGAAAAAAAATTCAACTGTAGCCATAAATGCCCAGATGAGTTAAAAAGGAAGCACCGTTAATCCAGAGCAGAGGTGAAGAGGACAAAGAGAGAAAAGGAGTAAGTTCAAACACTCTGTTCCATCAATCATCAATGTGGCTTTGCTAGCTAAATAGATCCTGTGGACACTCCTGGGATTAAGTGTCTTTAGATATGGTTTCTACAGTAATGCAGAATGCTACAGGACACCATCACTGTCCAACGACCTCCTTGATAGTATAGGTTACAACATTGATTCGCCTTTGGCATTAATACAGTAGTTTAGAGTTAATATTGCAACTTAGTTCCAATAATAAAGAGAAAACCCATGGATAGAAGGTAACCTGTGATTTTATACCTAAAACTGCTGCATGCATATTTTGCATTTATAGTGAAGATTAAGCAGGTTTATTATTACCTTTGCAGGCTATTTATAAGATTAATTGCAGACATGCTACTCTAATTGGAGTTTATTTTCATCACACATATATTGTTACTTGGAGAAATGCCACTGGCTGTACATTTGCATCTATAGATCTGTTAAGAAGACATTAAGAAGAATGTGTATGACAATGGCCAAATGTACAATGCAAACTGCCACTTTCCCTTCAAGATTTTACCAAGCCCAATCTTGAGTTTGCTTAATATGATAAAGTGTACACTAACAAGGAACTCAGATTACTTGGACATACTCTATTAATGTCTAAGCAATCCACACTTCTAAGGTTAAAAGTTGGTCTGTTTTAAAAATCACAAGTATTCCCTTAATGCACCGTATTTTTTAATAGTTACTAAATCAGTTGTTGCTGTTATGTTAATTGCACTTTGACACATCTACATGCAGACAGACAGTTTGTGTACTGGTTGTATCACTGGATGGTGCCTGATCATACTGTAATCATTTGTGTTTCGAGTACCAAAAATTAGTGGATAAACCAAGTGTGCCTCTCCAACAGATATGTTTGATTTTTTGTCATGTCTGTTTATCTACCCCTGACATAAACAAAATACTTTTCCTTCTCAATCTACGCCATTTTTCACATTTTGCCAGGTGCCATTACTCTTGTTGAGTGAAAGTGTACTTCCACTCTTGTTAGCAGCTGACATTTTCTGGGTAGCTTCTGCAGCCGCATCCATTACTTGTTTCTCTTCCTGTTCGGTCTCACGATGATAGAAATAGTTGAAGTTGGAGACAATGACAGGGACTGGCAAAGCGATGGTCAGGACACCAGCAATGGCACAGAGGGTGCCAACCATTTTGCCTCCCATGGTAATTGGGCACATGTCCCCATAACCAACAGTTGTCATGGTCACCACAGCCCACCAGAAGCCATCAGGGATGCTAACAAACTGTGTCTGTGGCTCATCCACTTCTGCAAAGTAGATGGCACTGGAAAAAAGGATGACTCCTATGAATAAAAAGAACATTAGCAGCCCCAGTTCCCTCATGCTGGCTTTTAAGGTCTGACCCAAAATCTGAAGACCTTTTGAATGTCGTGAGAGCTTAAAAATTCGGAATACTCGCACAAGTCGAATGATTCTCAGGATTGCCAAGGACATAGTTTGACCTGCATTCATATCTTCATCTGGCTTTGCTGCCAGCTCAGTTCCCAGGGTGACAAAGTAAGGAAATATAGACACAATGTCAATAATATTCATGATATTGTTGAAGAAATCTCTTTTGCTTGGACACACCACAAAGCGGACACCAAGCTCAAAACAGAACCATATGATGCAAATAGTCTCCACAATAAAAAATGGGTCTGTGAGATATGTCCACACAGTTTCTGGGGCAGGAGAAGAGGGAGAACTGCCTTGAGTTCCATTGATCATTTGGATGAAACCTGGATGAAAATCACTCTCCTCCCTGAACTCTGGAAGAGTCTCCAGACAGAATATAAAGATGGAAATGACAATGACAAGAACAGACACCACAGCTACAGATTTGGCTGCGCTGGAGCTCTCTGGGTATTCAAACAACAGCCAGAACTGCCGCTTAAGCTCATTGGTGGGTAAAAGGACTTCAGGTTCTTTAATAAACCCTTCGTCTTCACGGAACTGCTCCATTGCCTCATGGCTCAACTCATAGAAAACAATTTCATTAGCAAAAACGTCTAGGGGAACGTTGGCTGGTCTGCGGATTCTTCCTCCTGACTGGTAGTAGTAGAGTATCCCGTCAAATGATGGACGATTTCTATCAAAAAAGTACTCATTTTTCATTCGATCAAAATAATGAATCCGCTTCATTGGGTCTCCAAGCAGCGTCTCTGGAAACTTACTCAGGGTGCTGAGTAGGGTTTCAAACATTAGGCCTGAAACATTGATGACAACTTTCTCATCTTTTTCTTCAAAGCAGTGCTTTTCAAATAGATCTTCATTCTCATAATAATCCTTTAGCATCTTGCTGAAGACACTGTCAGTGGGAAACTCACTGTTTGTGAGGAGCTTTAGACTGGAGATTAGACTGCCACTGCTAGAGTTTGCTTTGGAGGTAAGAGTTGGAGGAGTGGAGGGGGACAACCCTTCTTGACCAGACTGACGCTGTTGTCGTCCTCTGCGTGGGGACTGTGGAGGAGAAGTCAGTCGATGGGCCAGCAGGTTCTGATCTGGAGCCTCTGAGTTTGGTGAGGTTGGGTAACCAGAGTCGCTTGGGTCACCTAGGTTGATGCCCACATGGTCCATGTTTTCAAAATTAACAAGTGGCACCTCCATCTTCTGCTTTGACGCTAGCTATGGTGATCAATCTGGTTCCAGAGACAAAGGAGGCACCTCAACCAGTGCCACGCTGAAGACCCAACCAGAGATTTCCTCCAGGTTACCATTCAGGCTGCTGGACACTAATTTTTTGATTCAGGTCTCTGGTAAATCTGTAAAATAGCATGGAAAACAGAGGAATTAAAGTCTGCTAAAGTGCTGCAATCTACTTTTGTTGATAAAGTGCATTTCCCATCTGATACTCTGCATGAACAGTTATTTTTTTGGCTTCAGTTTCTTTCCAATGACCCACACAAAAGTTCAAACTATGCAAGATCTGATATGAAAGTGTTTACAGAGGTCACACAGCACATTTGTGCTGATAATGTGGAGTAAAACAATTTCTTTCAGTAAAACAACTGTTATTTAATATGAGAGTGACACTATAAGCAAATATAAAATAAAACAATTTTTCCTTGTATATTAATATCAAAGCTTATGTTTTTTAACCCTAATTCAAAGTTCCCATCACCCTTCATAGGTTAAAAAGTAGTTTAACTGTTTTACAGCCGCTGTATCTTTAAGTGACTATTTAGGAATCCTTTAGTCAGGTTTGAACAGGTAACCTAATACTAATTGTACATCATAAGGCTATAATGCACTTGACACTGAGGGCCCTTCAAGATCAAGGAGACTCACATGACTCAGTTTCCATTCTCAGCTTTGCAGATAGTATGACTGTTAAGCGTATAGAGTTGAATCTTATGTAAGAAGTCTTACATGGCTAACACAAAAATATGTGAGGTAAATGTCCTATCTTACTGACGAGACAAAATTGAGTTTAAGTAAGAAAACTGAAGAGAAAAGGAAGTCACTAAGAACTAAGAAGAAAGGACTGGCATCTTTGGATTGCAAAAACGTATCAAAATACAGAAACAAACTTTAAAAACAGATGCATTTTTATTATCCATCACTGGCATGACAAAAACAGTTATCATTCCAAGGTGACATAAATATTGGACCTGAGTTGTACATCATGCATACAAAGAGGACTCACCTGTTTCCCTGGCTCTGCAGAAGTTTCTGTGCCCTCTCTGTCCTGCCTACCAGCTTCGCTCTGTACCCCTCTTCCCTCACACTCTCTCATCCAAACTTCCAATCAAGAGTGTCTATGGCTGTATTAAAGCTCCCACTGAGTAATTTAACACCATGTGCGAAACCAGAGATGCAGACTACACCCACACCAACTTACAATTATACACAACTGCTCTCTCACTCTCTCACAAGCAGAGATAAACAATAGAACACTGACAGAGGTGTCTGACTGCACATTAAATGTAGGGGTCACCTGGCTATGTTCCGGCTGCTGCCTCCTTCGTCAGCGGGGACATTATAGGTAAGCTTTGTGATAGGAGATTTACAGTGCTGGAGCCAATCGCTGTTTGATAAGGGGAAGGGAGTGTGGGTCCCACTTGCTTGCCCTGCTTCCTGCAGAGTAAGCATCCACTTGCAAGCTCATCTAATCCATACTGACCTTGGGGATTGTACTATTTCTGGCATTTTTTACTCTACTTGTCAATATCTACAACAACATCTGTTTGCCTGGGTCCAACAACCTCTTGTTTTATTTATCGTGATTTGACACTCTTATTTTAACTGACATCTGAATTGTCTTCATATTTAAACACAAATCCAAACCTTCTTTTTAAAAACCAGTGTAATTTTGAGTTTAATACACAAAATATGAAAAGTTTTACTTTAGTAAGTATAAAGTGTTCAGGAAAATTTTTTAAGTTTGAATTTGTTAAAAAATTGTTCCAAAGCTAAAAGCTAAACACAATTCTAGATATGTCAGTGATTATTGAAGATCTTTGAGCCTAATTCCCTTAGTCAGATTAATAAAGGTCCCTTCAACTATTAGACTGTCATGCTTTTTAGTTTGTGATATAACGTTCTTCGAAGGATTGAAGCTTTTAGTTAAAATTGACTTAAATGTTTTTTTCAAATAATAGCCAATTTGGTAAGACAGGTTAAACATTGAGTTACCTGTCTGAATACTGCTGCTCTAACGCTAGATATCATGTCTGCATCGGACTGTCATCCTGCTGCAGCTGGCTGCTTGCTAGTCCATTGTAACACTGCGGTATAAGGAGGATCACTGCAGGCGTACTCAAGGACATGGCTTCAAGGTCACTGAAAACTTCACAGTCTATGCTTTTTTTTACCCTTCTATCATCAAACATTATCCCTCCATGGTAACAATATGCATCCATAAATGTAAATTTAAATTATGTGATAAAGTCACAGACACAGGAATTCCCATGCGCTTAAAAATATGCAGGGATGTGTATGTACTCAGACAAGCAGTCACTGCTGACTCAACTTTCTTCACATGTCTAGGCCTTTTCACAAGGTCCCATGTTACACCTAAACATGTCATTGAGGAAAGAACCAGTCAAGGTATGACCTGGCACTTTAACAGTTTGTTACCATATTTACCATTAACAAAAATGAGAGAGACGGAATGTACATTACTGGGGGGTCAAAGACAACACAAGTCAGACCAAAAATGAAATATCAATTCTCTCTGCTGCAACATGACTTGTAAAATTAGAGAAGAGAAGATTTATAAATATAAACTCCGGGATGACGGCGTATCCGTGCAATTAATGCCTCTCCCTACCCTCTTACATGTAGCCCTCAATCCATTTCTCCGCCCTTCCTGGTGACACTATCGCCTTACCGTTAAACAATCTGTGTTGACATTGCAATTCTCCATCAGCCGGCTTATTTCTGAAATGCATGTCTGCTGCATCAGTAGAAACACCTTCAACACACCTTCAGAGGTTTGACTTTAAGTCGGTTTGGGTTTGAACAATGACCTCTGCCCAGTTCCAGAAAAATGTTAACTCTAATATTGAAAAGAAGAGCAAATAGAGATCTGTCTGTACTAAAAAAAAACTGTGCTGATATCATATCACTTATATATTTTGGAGTTTGCAATGCATTACATGTTCTTTTGTTGTGAATCAACTTAACTTCTGTTCTGCGGGGAAAGCAAAGAGAATAAAGACCTAAAATAAGGGATGTCATACAAAAAACTATTTTAAACAATGTAAATCACAGGAAGTGACAACTGCCGTATTTGTTTCTGCTTGTCAGCAAAAAGTTATTATACCGGTATCATTTTTACAAAATCACACCTATAAAGAATATGAAATACGATGAAAAATTCACACCAGCAAATGTATCAAAAAGCATCATGTTGCATATTGGTTAAGGTGTTTTCCTTGTATAGAGCTAATTTGTCTATGGTTGTCTGTCTAAAGTAGTCATCTTGTGTACATGATCTTGGTAATTCTATCTCAAAAGCTCTTCTTCATCTATTAAGGATGAGAGAATTTAAAAGTGCACGTAAGGTAGCAAGTATTAGATATTCCAGACCCGTAATCTTATAGCTGCTGTAAAGTCAACTGGTTATTCCAGTCTAGTAATCCTATATATCACTCCAGTGGTTCTTCTCATTGCAATTTACATAGTTGATTTGGTTAATAAAATACAAGAATGTAAGAAATTAAAAGTAATCCACTACGCTAAACAGATAAATCCCTTGAATCTGAGTCTTCCAACAGCAACAATAGTACTAACCGTGGATTTAGTTTTCTGTAAACTTGAGGCCAGAAAGATGTCTACTGAACAGAGGTTTAGGATCCTTACATTAAAGTATATAAAATAATTGCTTCTAGACAATCTTGGTATTTCTTTTTAATTATCAAAGATTTAAGCTAAGAAACATAACAAAATTTGTCTTAGGCAAGTAAGACTGTTTTGACTGCTTCATTGGTTTAAGAAGTTCACCTTTCAACAACAATACCATTGTTACTGACTAAACAACAGTAAAGTGCATTTCCAAAACAATAGAGGAAAATTTACTTGAAATTTCATTCTAAACATAAAGGCTGTCATGAAATCATTGGAACCGTTTGATCTGTTAACTCCAAAAAAACGCAGTTACTGCATATAAGACATATACAAAGCAATTCACAGACTCCAAACTTTTCAGATGAACGGCTCTCTTTCATTTTCCTGAAATATCAACATAAAACAAAGGCCATAATGCCTGAACAGAGAAATGCAATCCGCAAACTAACGTGACACTGTAAACACCCTGTGGGATCATAAAAAAAACATGTTCACTCTCTGGGAGCTTTGTGGGTTCAGTAACGCAGTGTTACCTAACATCATGCGTAAAGAGCAGTTGAATTTACTCCAATGACTTTACAGCCTCATTACAGGAAGTTTTATTGCAACAAAGCAATTTTACTGTCAAAATGACATTTTTTGTACACTTTAGAGAACTCTGTAAATTCCTTTGTCTTATATTACTTGACAAATGTCAAAAATAGTTTTTACTTGAGCTACTACCTCGTATGTGTCTTTGTTTCGTTTTAGTTTTTTTCATAGAAGCTACACCTGGTCTGGCGGTAACATTTCCTGAGGGGAGCATTGGCTTAGTTAATACTGTCAACAATCCATCTTTTTACTTTTTTTCAACGAAAAAAAAGCCACCTACATTAGTTCTTCTGCTTCTTCTAAGTTATGATATTAAATTGAATTAAACTGTGTGGGAGCACAAATGAAACAATAACCACAAATATGTGAATTCCTCCATTAAAATTCAAGGAAGTTTCAGAAACAACATTTTGTTTCGTAGGCATAGTAATACGAAAAAAGAAAAAAAAGAATAGGATTTTAAACTTGTTGGTTTTTGGTGTCTTGGTAGATATATAACAGGTTTGTTCCAAAAGTGTGTGGTGTACAGCAAAGACACACCAAATACTTTACTTGTGAACATTCAAATGTAAGATGGGAAATCCAGCCAAACAAAATAATGATAAAGTATAAAGTTATAAAATTCTCACACTGGATTTCTCTACCCATTACTGCATCCGTTCCTCTTCAGCTTCTGGTCCGTGCTACCTGTCCATCCAGCAACGCCATCCTCGGTCTCTGAACAAACAACCCTCTGGTAACAGTCATCGGATCGACACACCCACAACCCTGTAATCCTGATCCAGTCACCCCCCCCCGGCAGACAAACATCCTTGCAGAAGTAAGCTAAACCTCTCAGAAATACCACACAAGTTCCAGCTTTTTCCTGTAATCTCCCTACAGAGTTCATGGTTTCCCAGCTGCAGTCCATGTTGCCGTTCCAGTCCCTTCCTAGAAAGATTTATTATTGTTGCAAAATAAATAAGTTTACACTTTTCATCTGGTTTCTCCTAAATTTCTTCCTCTTCGTGGGTCAGAAAATAAATTAAAGCCATGACAGATCCATTGTTGTGCCACCAGCTAACAGCTAATCAGCCTCACATCATCCAGCTCTTTATCCGGCTTCATGTACAGCTTTCTGGCAGGCAGACTGCACCAGATTTTCAAACACTAGCAAGTAGTGGTTAAAAGGCCAGTCTTCTTTCCTTATCCACCTGTCTGATTACGATGTTGTTTATGTTCCACAGATTTCCTTTTTTCCCTGCACACATCAGGTGCTACAATTTTCTGGACAACTAACCTTGATCACGACCTTATATTCCCACAATTAAACTCAATCAAGGCACTAAACTGTCCTCTACCCTCAGAGTTCCTGATTCTGATGAGGATGGCTTCCTGTCCATCTACTGTTTTTTTTTTTATATATAAATGAAACTTTTACATTTAACTGCTGTGGCTGACTGAAATTTTGTGTACTCAGATCTGAGTCTGACAGAAAAATAAATTTCGGTAGTTTGTGAAGTATTTTTAACAGAGAAAAAACAAGAGTTAGACTACAACATGCTACACTATGATCTGGAATTGTTATAGCTGTTTTTGTATTTTGTATTCCACCCTGTGTTTCAGTAACCTTACTTTCTAATTGGCTACATGTCACATTCAACATACTGCACACTTGTTTGTCTTGAGGAATACCGCAGATGCTTGGGGATTGGGTAAATACAATCCAAAATGTTAATGTGCCCGATTTGAGCACGGTCCCAACGTCCTTCCAAATACACAAAATTACTCTTAATGTATGAATCACAGCACTTCTTTCTCATAAGATTATCTTTAGAGCCAGGGTTAGGGTTAGGGTTAGGGTTAGGGTAACCCTAACCCTAACCCTAACCCTAACCCTAACCCTCTAACCCTTTCCGTGTGAACTAGACATAAGGAGATTTATATAACACAGGAAATCAGCTCTGCAGATCACTGACATGGACATGAATGGCAAACTGAATAATAAAAACCTAAGTGGAATGTTTTTCTCTTCTCTCCTTACTAAACAAAAGTGGCAATTCGACCTAAATGGCAGAGGGAGCTGAGCATTTACAACAACCCAAAAATCAGAGAGCAATATTATATGTCTACACTCAACTGACAAATAAAAATATATATCAAACACTTCAGATTGTGAGGTTAAATGGTTTATTTGCAGTATAAATTGTTCAACTATTAAGCCTGTCTTGATGATGTATGCCCCATGCTAGCTCGTAATTCTTACCTTAGAATAGAGATGTTCCAATGTCCAAAATATCACAAGTTTTCCTTTTCCTCGTCCAAGTATTTATTTTAGCCCTGTTTTAAAACAAAACATAATTACAAACAAAGGTAATCTTGGCTGATTTAAATTTTGAAGGTGAAATAATATGATACTTACATACCAAAGCCAAACTAGAAATGTTGGCAACATTAAAAACATTTAAATCAAGTATGAAAAAAATATTTATATGTTTTTTTTCAGTGTAAAACAAATAAAACTATTACCTCCTTGTGGTGCAGTAACAGAAGCTTGGCTGGTGCCGGTCACCAGTCCTCTCGGATTAATTTTGTGACCAGGCGACGGCAGAGTCTTAGGGAGAGATGGCAAATCTCTTCAAAACGACACGTTTTGGCAGAAGTCAGGGCAGTTACAGTTACACATGCCACAGACAGGACTGATGTTTTTTCACCACAGGAGGATTCCACTCACTTAGATAAGTCTCGGTTAACACACAAATGAAAAAAGTCCCATCAGTGCAGATGAACATCATTGTCTTTTTTTCTTTTGTGCATATGGGTTACATCAAAGTCACAACTAAACAATAGTAATATGAAGAGAGCGGCTGACTGCGTACAAGTTCTGTGAAAGTGCTGATTGGGAGTTATTCGTCCTTCAACAGGGTAATGAACAATAAAGTCGGCATGAGTTTGTGCAGCATGGGTCTCATTTTTCTCAATGCGGATCTGTCTCGCTGCCAGGTGCTCTTGTTTGGCATTTCTATCATATTTCACAGTTATGTATAGGATTAAGGGGGTCATATGCCAGCTTTTGTCTATATTTTCACCTCTCTGCCCTTTATAGTGTCCATGTAGTCTTTACTGAAAGTGACTGGAGCCTAACTGACAGGGTGTGCCTGTGGCTGTTGCTTTCTCACAGACACGCCTTCACTTGTAACAAACTTAATCTGTTTTCATACACGCAGCATCAGGTTATGCCAGTGGTATATTTTGCATGTTATTCCAAAGCTTAAGTACAAACAGTAAATTGTACATGTGATATCTGTAACCTTCATTAAACCAACAAGAGATGTTTTTCTTTTTTTTATTAAAAATTGTGTAAGTTGGTAAGTTCCTTCGGTCATTCCCTAAAAATGTTCTTTTTGTTTATTAAAAGAAAGTCAGTATTTTGATGACCAACAAGAAATTAAATGACACTCCGAAATCAGCTGGTTTCTCCACTAACTAAAACAATTTATTTTCTATTTAGATAATATACGAGCAACCAAGAATCTGCAGAAATCTGGACGGTTGAACTGAATCCGCATCAATTAACGCCTTGAAAAAGTATAAACACCCCTCATTTGAATAACGTGATGCAGTGTGACCTAAATCATCGTTATGTCCCTTTATTTCATTGAAAAATTATAAATGTTCTGCAAATTTTGCCCTTTATGATCAATGTAATTCAGCCCGTGCTTGTTTTAGGGACCAATCTGGTCATTATCAGTTCCACGCCCACCATGCAGTTATTTAGTGCTAACAAAGTCCGAGAGGCAGAGCAGCATTTCTTCTGTGCTTATAAAATATTTCTGCACCAAACTGAGGGTCTAAATCCTCATCAGGTCTCTCTACCCTCTAGGCGTTGGTATGTGCAGGAAACAGATACTTCAGCATGTATGTCTGTGGTGTTGAAAAGCTCTTGTTGCTACCATGTTGGTTGGAACGGACAGACAGGTATTCAACTCTAAGCACTGGGTATCAGCTTATCCAGAGAAGCAATGTTGGCCTTTGTTGTAGTTATTGTACTCCATGTGCTGCACCTGCTTTTGAGCCTATATAAAAATCTGGAACAAGCCTCTTTCATACTGAACTCATTTTCACTACACGGCAGAATGTGACTCAACAACACAAGACAAAAACTGAATCATTTCATTATTACAAGTTTGTTTACCCATATGTGGGGTTCAAAGCAAATCAGTCTCTTTGATTAAATGCCGTTTTTCCAGGATCTGACATAAACGCTCCACACTGAAAACCTTTTAGGTCAGCAGGCACGTAGCTCCAGTTTCTTACATGATGATTCATAGATTCAGGTACAGGCAGAACACAATACACTGGCCTACATTACTGACCCAAACATCTTACTGTGCTTCAAAGAAACATGAAACAATATTCTGAATTATTCTTCAGCCATTATAAATAAACACAGCAAGAAAAGAAAGGTTTTAGTAAAATACTAAGTTAAAAAATAATACTAGGAGGTAACAACAAACCATTCACTAATCAACTAATCCATTATGGTTGTGCACCTTCAAACTTTTAAATAAGCCGCTGTAAAACCAATTAATATTTATGTATATATAATATATATGTAAAATATTTGGAAACGCATAATGATCTTGGATCATTTTAGATGTTATTCTTGTTAATATTGATCATATGCAATTGATTGTAGTATATGCAATTGGAACACTTACAAATGAAAGCATAATTGTTAGAAACATGTTGATAACCAGAATAAAATGCAAATTCATATATGTGCAAAAATGACAATGCAGTAACTGTAAGAAGATACCCAAGAATGTCAACCTTAGAAGAGGTTTAGTGATCAAAGCAAGTGCAATGTCGCTGATGAATACTCCTTGTTTGAGGCACAAACATGTCCTCGAACCAAGCGATCGCTGCATACATTTTGAATAAGCCCACATGCGGCTGCCTTTCTACTGCTTCGGAGCTCCTTTATTATTCTAACCGTGTACTGTACCTTCAGTGCACTTGAATGACTCCTGTAATGAAAATTCAGTTTTGTACAAATCATTTTGTTTTGTTTTGATTATTGTGATGAACTGTTTTGTCATTTATATACTACGCTAGAAGCTGCAACTAATTATTTAAAGAATTACAACAATTTTGACAAAACATTATCACTTAAAAATGCAGTCCAATTACATAAAAATGAAACAAGAAGCTTAAGAAAATAAACTTCTGACATTTTAACCCTAACCCCCTTTTTCTGATGTCTGCACTATCAGAGTTGGAAGTGGAATGCGGAAAAAGGAAGAGGCCATGGGACTAAAACATTGATGAAATATTAAATCAACAGGATATTTAAAGCTCATGACTTTTTGTTCCCTCTACTGGTTGGTAAGCTAATAAAGCTTTTCATCTCACATGTATTCTTGTATGCAAGAATGTTTTAAATATTTTTTTTTTTTTACAGAAAGAGTTGGTCAGAACTGTAATTTTAATTCTAATTCTATTTCTGCTCTACATTTATTGGTAAATAAAAGTAATTGTATAATTACATTCACACTTTCAATAACTTCTACTTGATGTACAGTAACTAATTAATATATTGCATTTGTGTTAGATCAAGATTATTAAGGATAAGCGCAAGTTAAGCGATCTGTAAGCATCTTGCCGTATATAGCAGGAGCTAAATATCTGAGTTGCAGTTAAAGGCCAAATTACTTTTGCCAATAACAGCTTTTTTTGCATGTGATCTGTTTGGTGGTTTTAGACTTATTGTTTACATTCTAAAGAAACAGGACATGTCAGTTTATCAGTTTAATTATTTAACAAACATGGAGTTTTGTAGTGTATGGGAAACCTTTACACAGCAACACTGCTGTGGAATGGCACCCCTTTCTTAAACCAACATTTGTTGCAGGTCAGACAATCTGGTTTTGTTTGACACTCTAGTACAGGCAAGAGGATCCCAGTGTTCAGCGTGTTGAAGTTAGTGCTGCAGCCAGGTCGATTTATCTTCCCTGCACCAAACTTCTGTAATTTTGCTGTTCTGTGGGAGCGTTGTCAGCTTGGAGAATATTTTGTTCCTCTGTTTGCTTAACACCCCCAAACCCTGCATTAAGATTGCATTCACTGATGACAGGCTTTGTTGGCTCCTTGAAGAAGCTGCTTCCTCATGCTACCAGCATGTTTTTGATTCTAAACCCACAAATGTATTTACTTTAAAACTGTGGCTCTCTGTAAAGCAAAATAAAAAACCTGTAACAATATCAGATTCTTTGTTAAAAAGGATTATTTCAACAGCGAAAAAGATAATCGACGGGGAACACATTTCACTACGTATTGTGCAGAGTTTATATATACTTTATGAGTACTATATATAGTTTACATACATATTTTATGAATTAGATGGATTTTGATTTTTTTTTTTTTGCTGTGAAAAAAAAATTAAATATAAATCAAATATCCACTGGCATCATTTTTTAAATTATTATTTAATTAAAATGTTATACAAAAAAGGACATCGTGTTTTAATGCTGTTGTTTAATCGGACTTAAGTAAACAAAGTTACCAGATTACGATATATGTTGTTTATTCAGGAGATTTTACTCCTAAATGCTTAAATAAAATGCCACAGGACGTTTTTTCTATTTTTATGAAAGGTTTATTATTACATTCCCAAAGCTCTCTGACATCCAGGTTTTAATCATACAAACAAATGACAACGTTTTACATAATAAAGAAGACACTCAGAAATAAAATATTTTTTAAAACTACTTGAATAGAATTTTTTTAATACTAAAGTATAATATTTATTTATTTAATATTTAGTTTTTTCTCTCTTATGTGATTCTGAGGTCTCAATTTCCCAGGTCAAATAGCCTAAATGATACATTGTGAGAGAGTTTATGAAGTCCTAAGCTAGAAACTAACTGTATTATCTACATTTTATTACTGATTTTCTTTTATATTACATTATGTTCGTTGTGATTCAAAAAGGTTCCATACACTTTTGCAGCTTTACCTTTTAATTCATGGTTGGGCGACTTGAAGCTGAATTGACCTTAAACCAAATTCCCTACTCCCTCAGAGCACACAACCACAGGGCAAGAGTTAATTATGTTAATGCTGTGAGAGTGTACTGATAAATAGGCATTTGCTTACTATAGTGATGCACCTGCAGTGTGAGAGCTACATTATTTGGCTACTCACAACTTCTATGTGAATTCATCTCCAAGCCTAACATCTTAACATGACCAGTTTTCGACTGAACAACAGGTATTAAAAATACACATAATTGCATGCCTTAAATCTCCCTGCAAGAAACATGTCCAGTTGTAACTAGCTGTGACCTTTGGACGTTTTAGCTTTCTCACTCACTGGCAGTTGTCAATGCAACTGCATCCCCTTTTTAGCCATGCCGCCTCTAGAGGGCAGCATTTCTTCTTTTTACTTTAGTTTCATCAATTACCACTTAGGTAAACATGTCAAATATTGTTAATTTAAGTATTCTTCTCAGTCGAACAATTAAACATTAATAAATATGACACTGTGCCTAGGATATCAGAGCTGCTTTATGTTCTCATTCTGTGAAACCAGGGTGGGACTTTAACGTTCACCTCCCAATGGTGGGGTGTCCTCTGATGTCAGGGCAGCCCAGTTGGAAAAGCTCCAGGTCCCACAGCGATCCTCTGCTAATTACAAGCCGGTAAGTACAGTGGAAGCCTGTAGGCCTCCTCAGCTGTGCTCCTCTGGGTATGCTGCTGATAAACAACTAATAGACACTCACTCTTTTTCGATAACAACTGTACAGTACATAGTCCTGGCCACCTGCACCAGAAATGCTTTCCTGGCTTGGGAGGCTCTATCCCACCTGTCTGTCTGTGATTGCCCTGGTTTTTACAACGTGGGGCTGCAGTGTGTTACAGTTCCACCAGAACAAAGCAAGACTAATGACTACGGCAGAGCTGAAGCCACACGGTACCAAGGCCCAACGTGTTCCTGCTCACAATGCAGAGCTAATGTTAACCACAAGCTGACAACAGCTGATTAGGGTACACTCAGGCTAACATCAATCCACTTAAAGTAATATCCAATGAGTTTAACATATATTCTTAATTTAAGGGTCAAACTTTCATTCATTTGTATGAAGTGTGTTTTTAATAAAGACATACATTTTACTGAGGAAAATTGTTCATACCTTTCTATGTCTTACCAGGTAGGTTATGGTTTGTACCTGGATACAGAACCATAGAAAGTTCACAATAAGGATTCTTCAAGAATCTTTCCTCAATAGCCTATTTTATTACACCTTTCTGTTTGTCTTTTCTTCTGCCCAGAATTCTCTTTCTATCTCTATCTCATTCTCCAATAATACCTGCTATTAATAGAAAAACCCTGGTCTTTATTTTAAACTGCAGGGAGCATATAGCATGCACTTAAAGCTGAAGGAAGATGCTGAAGATACCAGAAGGCGTTCGAAAATGTCCTCCACAATACCCATGGCTACAAAGAAGCTAGCAATCCTAAAAATAACAACAAACGGGGCTTTGATAGATTTGTGGCATTTGGTATCAGCAAAGATGCTCTTGGGCTAAATTTAGATCATCAAATCATTTGCAGACCAAATACCACATTGACACTGTACTGAAGGAAGAAAGGCTGGTGAGACATTTGAAAAAAACTCTGCAGGTCTATTTGTCATTGCATGGTGCAAAAACGACACACAAAAAACACACCAAACACAGTTTGAGTTGAATAATTATTGGCTTCATTATTGATATTACTTTTTTGCAGGGTTATTATCATTTATAAGTATATGTATTTCTTATTTTACATGTTTTCTTCTCCATGGATTGTCCTTTTTGTTGTAAAGTGCAGGTAATACTTTTGAATCCAAACATTACATACAATATGTAGTACATGTGTTCTTTTTCTATTCACCCTCATTAATATTTACAATATTGTTCCACATTTCATTTCACAGAAAGAAAAATCATTATCCACTGTATCAGCGTTGGATGTTGTAGGCCTATGATACAGGAGAGCAGAGGTGAGGTGAACATCTGTACATTTTGTCTTAATGGATGCCACACTATCAGGTTCTGGGTGTAAAAGAGAAATAAATGATATGGATTCTCAAACACACACATGCACACAATTTGCATATCTATCATCTTGCATCTTGTATTGTTGAGTTACATTAGGGTGGGTGTGGTTGCAGAAAGCTGACATGGCAGTTCAAACAAACCCAACGTTTAGGCAGTTAACATTCATCCTTAAGCTAACAAGCTTCTTTTTGTGGTTCCTTTAAAAAGTTTCAGCATGTAACCGATGACAAATGAATTTTACTACAGCTACCAGCTTATAATCAACCTCTGCATAGATCTCTCATACTGTTGGACACCAAGCTCATTTAGTGGAATTTGCTGGTTGGGCCCTTTTTCAGTAAGAAATAATAACCCTAAAGTCAACTCTATTCTTTTTGTGCTTTGAGCAGAAATAGCTGTGGATGTTAAACTACCATGTTTTGGTTTCCAGTGCATGAGTTGCTACAGTGAGTTTGGCTCAAAAACAGAAACACACCCATTATATTGAGATAAACGTTAAGATGCTAACATACAACATAAGTGCCAAACAGAAAACAAGTGAAGAATTTAAAATGTGATGCATTTATATGGTTAAACAAATATTTTTGGCCAGACTGTGAGATTTTCCATAAATATAAAAATATGCAAATTGCAGTTGCATAAATACAGCTGTTAAATCAGACTATATTAATGACATTCAGTTTCCACTTTCTCCCTCTCACACATGTACATTACTGCTTGCTGCGAATTAGTACACCCAGGAGAAAGAAAAATCCACTGGAAGGAAGAGGTCTATGAGAAACAAATATTTCATCAAACAATCTTGCACATTTTCACATAGAGTGGTCCACCAAAGTAAGTGTTGCTGTATTGCTAAAAAAGCTACTTATTGTCACCCTACATTGAGTTAGTAGTTATGTAAAATCTCAATTGACCTTTAGGTTCCCAGGAAATTATTCAATAAAAAAAAAATCTCCAAAAACCCAAAGTTTGGACAAAGAGACGACTTAAAAAGCCTCATGTCAGGCAGTTGGATGATGCATCCTGAGCACGTACCAGCAGCGATGGCATTAACATATTTTGCTACTACAGGTTAGGACTGTAGTGACAAAGAGGAAGTCCTAGCAATAATTACAAAAAAACTGCATTCACAGAATTCATCCACACAATTCTTGCTACAGACCTTCACCTAAGCAAAAACCGTCTGTAAATGTGTAGGAAATTTGTGAGAAAAACCAGAAAGGCAAGAGACACAGGGGCATAGCCGGACCATAACCAGATCAGACAATGTCTGGTGCACTGCTGTTAATTATCACCTTCCATATTGATGTTACTGCCTTTGACTTTTAACTTGGCAGTGTTGAGCAAACTGTGGAAAGTGTTAGCTGTATGCAATTCAGAGAACTTAATTCATGACCGATTCGAGCTTTTAAATATTTATTGATGTTCTTGCATCAGAGATGTCTCCGGAGAGAGTTAGACTTGACTGATAGGGACCGATCCAATGTTAATAAAAGTTTTAGTGTAAAAAAGTCGGCTTATTGTTTGTAGCTTAATGATCCTCCTGGTGGTGAACAGTTACTTTACCAAGGGCAGTTTAGCATATAACTGCTTCCGTTTAGATACAGGTCAGGTGTCAATTTTCTTAAAAAAATTCTCAGGCATGAAAACTTGTTAAAATGCTGAGCAAGAGTGTATCTTTGGCACTCAGCAAGGGGAAAAAAACATTTATGTTTATAAAACTATTCATGATATGAGCTGCAGACTATGGTAAAGCTAATGCTTACTCTTGAAGGTTTTAAGATCGCTGATAAAAGCATATATATGGTGTATATTTAATCTGTCTATAAAGATATATTGTTTTACATATACGAATTTAATATATCTATTACAATATGTTATTTTAGTCTCTTAGATGCTTCCTCTTTTAGCTTACATGCATGCTAGAAATGTTTTACGGTCATGCAACACTAGGTGATTAGCGTAAACTCAGACAAATGGCAGATAAAGCATTTTTGCCGACACACAATTCCTTAAAGGTTGCTACTTTGATAATATGGACACAATTAGATGAGTCTGTGTAACAAACACATCTACAAGACTTTAATTGCTGAGTTTGAGATTAATATCCAAAAGCAGGTTATAACTTTACATTTACCCAATCACAGCTCACTTTACAGAAGTCTCACAAATTGGCAATGATTTCTGGACGGAATGTAAATATTGATACGTATCTTGTTAGGTGTGGAAAATTAGCTTAATAATAATTAGTCAAACTTTCTCAAACATATGGTTTTAGGTTAACAGCTACCTGCAGACATCCTTTTAAAAGTGTGGATTTCTACAGAAGGCAGTGTACAGACAAATATACAGTGGCCAAGTGAAGCAAGTGGCAGTTGGAAAACAGGTGGAACTTCTCACTGAGATAAAAATGTCATGCAGTAATCTACTGACTATGTTTTCTTCTTAATCTACCAATCGGATATCAGTTAAGTCACAGTAAAGCTAACTTGCTATATGGTTAGGTACTGTAAGAGTGAAACCGTAAAATACAAAACTGGAAGAAACATTCAAGATGTCTCAAAGCTCTGCAGTAAGACCAGTTTGGGTGAATGGGTGTGGGAAAGCTTGCATTGCAATAAATAGATTACATGTAGCCCAAAGATTACATGTAGCCCAAAGCTGTGAAACTTCAAGGCCTTTTTCAGTCATTCATCAGATACTGATGTCTACAGGGCAAAAGGGTGTCAAACCATAAGCTTAGGCTGATGGCTGTTATTCATCCTTCCAATAACATGGTGTACTTAACTACCAGCTTTGTTACAAGTCATCCACGGGCCATATCAGCTTTGGAGTGGGCTTGGTTTATGTTTACACATCTTTAAATGGTAAAGCATAGGAGAGTTTTGTTTTGTTAGTTCCAAGAAGCAGCATATGTGGAACACAACTGGATCTTCAGAAAGCACATCAGAAATATGTGCCAATGGAAATGAGAGATGAAGGGGCAGGGGTCAAAACGTTTTGGGTTATTTTTTGATTCCTTTCAATATGTGCAACTGTTGGTTACAGTGGTAAGCAGGACAGTCTAATTTTATAGCAGCTGATCATAAAAACAAAATTCCATGCGTAGATTTAACATTTTGAACCCACAGAATATGAATGAAATTTTGTGAAAACGTGATTTGTGTGGGATGAAATGCAGTTGAAATATTTTTTAGTCAGTCTTCAGTGACATTCTGTTTTGTATTGCTGTGATTTTTCCATCACTTATGTTGTAGGACGGTGTTTTTCTTTCCCATCCGGCAGTACCGTTATATTTTTCCCACTGAGATGTGGAAGAACCTAGGCAGGTTACACATCTGTGAGCATCTTGGTGATGTTTACATAGTTTGTGTTGGCGAGTGTGCAGTTGGCTGTTTTAAGGTTTTCCTCCTGAAGGTCTCCATTGCTGTTGTTAACAGCCTCCTGAATCTCCATGTAATCTGATTTACTCATGGTTGAGCCGCTGCGGCTCTTTTTTAGTTCCTCGGCTGAATCAGCTTTGGTCACATTGACCTGCAGGTACTGAGCCTGTTCTTCGCCTTCAGTCTCACGGTGATAGAAATAGTTGAAGTTGGACACAATGACAGGCACTGGCAAGGCAATCGTCAGCACACCTGCAATGGCACAGAGGGATCCCACAATCTTGCCACCAATTGTAGTCGGGACCATGTCCCCATAGCCGACTGTTGTCATGGACACCACAGCCCACCAAAATGCATCTGGGATACTCTCAAACTGCGACCCCGGTTCATCTGCTTCAGCGAAGTACACTGCACTGGAAAACAGGATGACCCCTATGAAGAGAAAGAAAATGAGAAGGCCGAGCTCTCTCATACTGGCTTTAAGGGTCTGACCTAAAATCTGAAGCCCCTTGGAATGACGGGACAGCTTGAAGATCCTGAAGACCCGTACCAAGCGGATGACCCTGAGAATGGCTAATGACATGGCTTGCTGACCTGCCTGACCATCTTCTGCCCTTTCTGCCAGCTCAGTGCCAAGAGTGATGAAGTAAGGAATGATTGCGACAATATCAATAATGTTCATTATGTTACCAAAAAATCCAGCTTTGCTTGGGCAGGCAAAGAAACGCACTAAAAACTCAAAAGAGAACCATATAATGCAGAGAGTTTCTAGGACAAAGAAGGGGTCGGTGAAGTAAGTAGATTTGTAGCTAGTTATTGTGGAGTTGGTCTCAGGTGAAAAAACTTTAGCGAGGGGCTTGTGCATTTCGTCCTCATCGTTACGGAATATGGGTAGAGTCTCCAAGCAGAAACTGACAATAGATATCAGGATGACCATGACAGAAATTATGGCAATAATCCTAGCAGGACCTGAGCTCTCTGGGTACTCAAAGAGAAGCCACACCTGTCTCTGAAACTCGTTATCAGGGAGAGGTCGTTCCTCCTCCTTAATGAAACCTTCATCTTCTCTGAACATCTCTATGGCCTCCTCCCCAAGCTCATAAAAGCGAATCTCCTCTGAAAAAATATCTAGGGTGACATTGACCGGCCTTCTCAATCGGCCCCCCGATTGATAATAATACAATATGGCATCAAAGCTCGGCCTGTTTCTGTCAAAAAAGTACTCATTCCTTAGTGGATCAAAGTAGCGCATCCTCTTTTTGGGGTCCCCCAACAGAGTTTCTGGAAACTGAGAGAGTGTTTTGAGTTGTGTCTCAAAGCGCAGCCCTGAGATGTTAATGACCACCCTCTCACAGCATTCATGGTCGGCCTCTGGGTCGTACTCCAGGGGGTGCCCTGGGTGTGCCGCTGCCTCGTCAGAGGGGTCACCTGTGGCAACAGTCATTCTGCAGGGCAAGGTGGCCTGCACGTTTCAGGACGTCTGGGTCCTGCAGCCTGGTAGAACTGCAGGTAGGAGCCAGGAGAAGGTGGGGGTCAAGAGAGTGAAGACCCGAAGGCCACAGGAGGTCACCTAGGATCTGACTGCAGGTAGGACAAACAGAGAAAAGTAGCAAGGTCAGAGAAACCTGAGAAATGATTCAGCACATGATATAGCTCCTGCTTAGCTCAAACATTTTTTTTCAATGTTGAAAATCAAACAACAGAAAAAAACAAAAGAACTCAAGACACTCACTAATTAACATGCAAATAAGAGGTCCGCTTTGCATACAAATAGCAGTAATGCAGATGAAACCATGGGCTAAAAAAACAGGACACTGATTTGCTGCAGCCACTATATCCGCTGAAAAGAATTCCCAAGCATGGCAATGCAGCAGAAACTGAATCCGCACTTCACACTGCCTCAGTTTATTTTTAAAGAATTCATATTTTTTTAAATATGTTTAATGCTTTGTGCCATTTAAAATCAATACAAAAAGAAAAAATATGCACGGTTACTTGGTACAACCTGACTTTAGATTTTGGTTGTGCATTTTTGTCTGGACATGGTGCCTGTCACTGCAATATTCAAAAACATGTATAAATAATTTATCCCAAAAAGGAAACAGGGTTTCAGAGAAGATAGAGAGGGGGGAAAAAAACCGTCTCACTCCTACTTCAAGTGAAGGCACAGTTTTGCAAAATATGTCAGGCATCCACAACTACAGGTGTGGCGATCATGCAACGAGAGTCACAAATCCGAACATGAACGATAAGGTTTAAAATAGAGGAGACGGAGGATTTATCCTGATCTCACCTACCTGCAGACATCTTCTCCTTCCTCTGTGGGTGAGGCTGGATGCTCAGCTGATGTCAGGAGGCGGAGAGCTATAACAAGCTCCCGCAGACGGGTCTCCAGTCTCCAGTGCAGGTGTGTGTGCGTCTGGGGAGGGGGGAAACAAATTTCCAATCCAGGACGGGCGATGATATTCACCTCATGCTGGCTGCAGCATCCTTGTCGTGCAGCAGGCGCGGGTGTGTCCTCGCCTCCCCCTCCCCGACTCCTCTCCTCCGGGTGCCGCGGGGAGGCGACTGGCAAAAGAGAAGGAAAAAAAGGGCGGAGGGAGAGGTCCGAGGAGGTGTCAGTGCTTCCCTTATTCACCGAAGCTGCTGGGATCAGCAGATTGGTCTTTCTTTGCCCTGCTCTGCATCGGAGCGACTGTGTGACGAGCCGGTGGCTGCAGAGGTTCCTGCAGATAAGTGGTGCTGCTCCTCATTAGATGCCAGCTGGGAGGCATCAACACCAAGTCTTGTTTTTTTCTTGCGTCAGGCAGATATACATATTTAAATATTGTTTTGTGTTTTTTCCCCCCCTGTTTTTATTGGTACAGCATCGCCACGAGATTCCACATATCAGGAGCCCCGCGAAGCTGCTGAGAGTCTCCGTTTAGTCTGCATGGTGGGCAGAACGGCGCCTCCAGACGTGGACTTGAAACGACATGCATGAAAGTCATAGTGGGTTTCAAGATTATGCAATTTCACTGAGCCAGCGCCCCTTGCGCGCACGGCGACACAGACATGCGCGCACACATGGAGCGACCCCTAACGCTTAAGCACATTTCAGCACCGTGGGAGGTGACCATTTTTAATTAAGTGATGGAAACAGTTGAGGGTGAAATATTCCTCCAGCCAGGTTTGGTCGTGAGGTTATTTATTGGCTAATATTTGAAGCTCCGTCCAACCTGCATTGGAGCATTGCTCTGCATACAAAAATAGGTGCTGGTGATGGAGCAGGGAAGCTGAGCTTCATATAGCAACACCACCTTTTCTGCAGTGTGTATAGGGGGCTTCATACATTAGTCTCAGATTTCACACACAGCTTTGTTGAATAAAGACCTTTAACAAAAACGGGCTGACTGGAAATGTGTATTAAATTTAAACTTCATTGCACACTTAAACCCTCTCTAAAATAATAATAAAGTTATCTCAGGTGTCCTATTGTATTCTGAGGTAACAGTCGTTTCCGCCGCTTGTTCATAGCAGTCAATGTTGTAATCTTTCCTGGCAACAAACCTATTGAATAATGAATGGTAATGGGGACAAAAATAGACCAAATCCTCCATCTGTGCATCTGACTGGCTACAACCCAAAAGAAGAAACAAACTTAATAAACTGAATATGCGTCTGTCACGATTCAGGCTGGTATTGGGAACTGATGCACTTTCCTGGAATGACCATAAGCGAGTGCAAAGGTCAGTGGGATTCCCTCAGTGAGGACAAAGAAGGAGAAAAAATAAGGGCGATATTTGTCTGAAAGCTTTCCAACATCACACTTGGCAGACCTGAGGCCGTTCTGGGTGCCAACCTCATCCCACTGACCATCTGGACATGTGCTTCCACAGAACTACATATTGTTTACTCTATTTCAGAGGCGCCACAAGGTTTTATATGCAAGGAGGGCTTAGCCTGCAGAAGATGCACTGGATTTGAGGGAAAAAGGCAGGGAAGCAAGAACTTTGTCGAACAGCTGACAAACCCTGAGAAATAGCATTTCTACTTTTTGGACACATTTAACAGAGAAACTTTACCGTGTTAAAGTGTATTAATTACATTTATTACATTTTAGGCTTGTATGTGCTGGAATTTCAAGCTTTGAAAATATAGCTTTAATAAAAGAAATATTAAGGTACTCTTGAAAATATTTGAGTAATAATATTTTTTATCTCTCATATATATCTACAATTCCTAATCATTATTCTCTTATATACAAGCTAAAGGTTAAGTGAGCATATAAGACTTAAATTGTGCACCATGAATAAAATATTTTAGAATTTATTACTCATTTAAAGTTCCAAAAAATTCCAAATATAATTAATTTGTATCACATAATTACCTGAGGAATCTATAACCAAGATGCCTTTAATCATAATATTGATGATAAAACTAATAAAATGTGTTTAAAAGAATAAAAAACAAGTGTAGTGTAGGATTTCCTCCAAACAGAGAGACAGTTATTTTTTAACATGTTAAATATTTCAGGATTGATAATATAACAGTGACGTGAAAAATCAAAAACTGTATTAGGTGGATTTTTTTCTTCTTCTGTTTCTATTAAAGGGTACTCTGTGGACTGAGGTAAGGACCTCACAGGGGTCACAAAATAATTTTCAGAATTATGGAGATGTGACCCCTAAGGTGTATGGAGCACCAAAAAGGTCAAAATTAAATAAATAAATAAATGTAATTAAGTAATTAAATAATTAAATGTACCATTAAATGTAACTATGCAATGTAATACAACTGTAAAATGATCAAATTAAGTAAATAAATTTAGATTTTTTTAATTAAATTAATTATATATTTTTTTAAATAAATTGAATTAGATAATTATATGTGTTGTTATGGAGGTTGCCAGTCTCTGCCAATGTTATTTTGGTAGTCCCAAGCTTGAAAGTTTGAGAACCCCTGCTTTAGTCTCTTGTACTCCAGTGGGTTTTTTCTATATTTTGCACAAATGTCACGCCCATGACTTAGTGAGTTATTCTCATCAGTTTCAAATTCTGTTTCAGTAGTTTTGGTTTCAAAATAAAGCGCTTGGAGCACTTGGAGCTTCCATCAAATGTGGTATTATGGCGGCTGTGTTTGGATTACATAGAAATGTATATTTCATCAGCATAAATACACCAACTTGAAGTCTCTGTGGATGCCGGATATGTCAGCTTTTACATAAGGGAAAGTGGAGAAGTTAATGTAGGCGTAAGGAAGGTTCAATTCCACCCCTGCTGATGGTCATTGGGCATAAAAGAGCTCACTCTCTTTCCTTCTCTATCCTGACCCCTACAGGTCAATAGCAATGGCAAAGTGTTTTCTTATTATTATTATTAAGGTCCACTGAAGATAATCAGATGTGAATCTGGTCAGCTGATGTTTCAAGGTGTTCAAACATGTGTAAAGTGGGACACGCAGCTTGTGGTACAAAAGGAAGTCCATCTCTAGGATGTAAACAGTCAAAAGAGCGCAAACCTAACTCTGTAAACAACCAGGAACTTCAAAATGCATTTCAGACTAACTAGTTAACTCAGTAGCTGAGTTCATTTAAAGCTGACACATTACTCCCCATCATTTGGAGCAACAGTAGCAATAGATTCATTAATTACATGGGACTTCATGCTGTTGGAACAGACTGATTGTTACTGACCGCAGTGATGATTAATACTACTATGGAGTACTTCACTGACCCTTCTCATGGTCAGGCTCACTGAATCTCGCTGCTTTGGTCAGTTCTGTGTAGTACACACTGGAAGTAATGTCACAAGAACAATGTGGAGGGGATTCCAAGGGATGTAGGCGCACGCTATTGAACAAGTGGAATAGATTGGGTAACATCGCACTGACTGAGCTTTCTACATTAGATTCAAACACCACTAAAGGACTCAAACAGGAGTCTGCTTTATTTATATATATATTTTACAATTTTACATGACTTGGAACAAAAAAAATGACAGTCTGAAATGGGTCTGTGCATTAAATGTCTTAAAGCTGCATATTTTAGCATATTTATGCATAATATGCATCTGGTTTATGCTTTTATGACTTTGATATTAGAACTTATGTTTGATCTTTTCTTTGACCAAAAACTGACATGGACTATTCTAGACTCTTTATTTCAGACCAGTTGTGGGTTTAGTTTCTTACTTTGTACTGCCTGGACAGATCAAACCTATTGTACAAAGTAACTATTAGATGGACAGCAAACAAATTATGGAAATGTGAATAAAATGGATTAGTCTAAAGACTTTGTTTTATTTTTTAGAATATTGCACTAAATCTCTACTGAGGTTGTGTTGCAAGACTTGATTTTCCATGTAATCCAACTGAGCAATTATTATTTTGCAAGAAAACTAGAATACATTATAGTTTGTGACTGTATATAATGTATAATATATAACAGACTTTAAGCCCTGCTTATTACCTAATTTTGGGAATCATTGCCACAGGTAACAAAATGGTGGAGAATAACAGTTTTTCTTTTTTTCTACTTTTTATTAACCTTTACTCTTTACACATGGATTCATGTGTATCTTTTTGAATGGTGAGTGCCATCTTTAAGTTGTTTTATCTTTCTTCTGGTCATGCAGTCCCTCGAATGTGGTGGTCGTTTACCGGCTTCTGAGCCTCCCTGCTTCTTGATACTGCATTGCAGCTCCTAGAGGTTTTCACCAATCACACACCCTGATACACACACAAGCTATCCCACATCGCCCTTGACCCCAGTTACAAACCCTCCATGCTAAAAAGTTCTGATAAAATATCCTAAAGCACACACAATGTCTGATTATGACTGTGATAGGGAGTTCTTATCATTTTCACCTTCAAAATACAATATTTCCTTTAAATACTTCTCCTCTCCCACTGTGTAATAAATGATTGTATTCTATGATATATGATAAAGAATATATTGATTTCTACACTTCATTAGCCTTTTTCAATTTTTTTGTCTTTGGGGCATCTACTAATCTTTCAACGTTGGCGCTTTTCTGTTTCATTCAAAGCGCTACAGAGACTCTGTTTATGTATCCCTCTGGGAGATGAGTCATTCTGAAGTGGTCCTGCAAAAGAGGCCAGGTTACACACAGACTACAAGAGTTGTTTCAATAAATAAGTTGCAAAAGGTGCACAGATAGGAAGCATTACAGCTCATTCTGTCCTCTTTTACCCTCGAGGTAACAGTGCATTTAGGGATGAGAGGAGGAGAGTAGAGAGCATAAGACAGAGAGAGAGTAAGGAGAAGTAAAAAGGAGAGGGACAGGACTGAGTTGTCCTCGTCGGATCGAGGCTCAGCTGGACAAGGTTGGATCCTGGAAACGAGCCAGACTCCAGGAGAAATGCAAGGACACCGCCCCACTGCAGTATGCACCCAAGGTGGAGTCATAAACACCCACAGCTGCTCTCACTAATTTCTCTACACTACCTGTAGACGCTTTATACGATAATTGAGAGATTATAAAACAAGTTGTGAATTACATTTTGAAGTAACCCACATACAAACATACTATATATTTAGTAAGCTATGCGGACAATGAAGGAATTGACTCTGAGTCGGTCTGTGTGTCATTGCTGCAAGAAAGGTCTCATGCTGTATTGTTTGGTGTATCTGTATAAGTGAGTGAAATTCAAGTCAAGGTACGTGCCTGCTTTAGAAACAATCGACTACATTACACCAAAGGTCATACAAGAAATAAGACACCTCGGGTTGATAGGGAGAGAGGAGAAATCAAATTGGGACTGTGGTCTTTGTAGCAATTATTTTCTTTGTAAGAAAATACATTTTGCTTAGTGAATTACACTCCCTACCCTTTAATGTGTTAACAAAGCCAGAGATATATTCCTTTCTGTTGCTGAATTGCTGCATTAAACAACTTGTCATAAATGTGTTTGGATCACATATATCATTAGATTGTTCTTTTTGTTTGCGTCCAATATTAATGTTAAAGATGTCCAAATACATTTTCATATCAGATAAAGCTGGCATAACTAAACACAAAAACGCAGTTTTGATTTCTTCTACTGGAGGAAATTATTATAATAAAAAGGAACTTTCTGTAGTTACTAAGATTATATTTGAGAGATATTAAATGACTTTAACTCATTCAAACCATTTGAGTTTAAAACAAAGCTACTGATATGATCTGACCTTTGGGATTTATTCCAGCTTTGTCAGGTTGATTATTTTGCGGTTTATCTTGTGTGACTAAAGGAACCAGAAGATGTGGCCCAGCAGCATGGAGTATTTTAATCTGGGCTCAACATTCACTCTGTTAACTTAAAGGACACTGTTCGTCTCATTTTTAGTCGATCACAATGTAGTTTGGGACATGTTTAAGAGGAAGCTGGGCAGAAAAATTGTGGTTACTTACTTTACTGCTGCTAACTTTGAGGTATTTCAGGTGAACTCACACCCCTATGCTATGAAGCCACCGGCATTAGCCAAGCATAGTTTGTCTTCAGATGAACTTTTGACAAATTGATTTTCACACCTGGAACATATTTGTAAGCATGTGGAAAACCTGGGTGAAAAAAAAGCAACATATTTTCAGTTTGAACCATAGGAGACAGGAGAAATGTAATCATTCTCAGATCTACTCCTATGTAGACAGTCACTCCTTTGTTTCACTAAAAGCCCTCAATAAACAGTCGTGATGCAGAAGAGTGAACCTTATGAATATCCCCCTGAGTGGCATTACATGCTCTACAAAGAGCACCCATAGAAATAATGTG
Source organism: Orestias chungarensis (assembly GCA_032876305.1). Taxonomy (NCBI): domain Eukaryota; kingdom Metazoa; phylum Chordata; class Actinopteri; order Cyprinodontiformes; family Cyprinodontidae; genus Orestias; species Orestias chungarensis. The sequence continues at coordinate 2,034,203 of JAVLVB010001078.1, read as the reverse complement.
TTTTCCTTTTGGTAACCTGAAGGTACAGTTTTAAGGGAAAACTGTTCCATTTCAAATATCATGTAAGAAGAAGGCAAAGGGTCCAGAGCTATAAAAAACTACAACAAACACGCCCGCAGTCATTGAGTTTTCCTTTAGCCATTTATTTAATCATGCCTCACTAAAGTTCAGTATGGACAGGAGGCACCTCTCATGGCGACACACCCCATGCTGACTTTTTGCGTATTGTTACAGACAACACGATGCTGCGATGCGTGAATCTTCTTGTGTTGTAAACATTAGCCTCGGGAGAAGCGCACAAGTTGAGTGAGTGGAAAGGGACATCTGGGATATTTACTGTGGTCCTAAGAATCCAAAGCAAGCAGGAGCTTATATTTCTATCCTTACATTTTCCTGCAGCAGAAGAAGATAAACTGTGGAAAGTCGGAGGTGCTTTTTGTTTTTCTACACCATTCATGCCAGTCTCTTTGTGTTCAATTCCTTATAATCTGCTGTCTGTTTGCCACAGCAGTGTGCTCCGAGGCATAGGAAGAAGGGACTGTCTCACATCTATGCTGCACTCGAGCATGTATGCTCAGACACAAACAAAAGCATGGTGACACAGTTAGATGTTTGTCCATAATCTAAAACTATCAGAAACACTCTGCAAAAACAAATTTTAATTTGCTTTTGTTTACACTGCATTAAACAGATCGAATTACTCTTTTTTTTACATCTGTAGCCACAAGTTAGTCTAATTACATAACCAAGGCAAGCATATTAAAACAAGATACTGCAGTTTATTTAATTGTACAGAGAATATTATTTATGGATTTACTGAGAAGGTTCAGATGTTCACATTCTAAATCGTATGTTATATGATACATTTAATCTAGACTTTTGGTTAACTTGGCAAGAACTAAAACTTCAATAGTCAAATAATCTTAACTCCAGGACAATGTGTTTTACATATTTTCTACATGAGCTAATCAGTTGATCCTTTGTATTTACCGGGATGCAGGTTCTCCTGACAATCAGAGGGCAACACAGAGACACATGGTGCAAACAAGCTTGGACAACTTATAGAGACCTGTTAACAGTTTTGATCTTTGCAAAGAATGAATGCAGAAGGTCCTTTGACAGAGTATTGACTGAATATGATGTACAAGAGAGGAACATAATTAATATTTCCGAATTTTTTTTAACTTTTTCAAGAAACGTAGTGTTCTTCTAACTTCTAACTGCGAGTCATAATCATCAACATTAATAGAAAGAAGCACACACACATACACATTTATATTAACTTTGACTTAATCTTGATGACCCTAACTGTACAAAATAAATTAAAAGCTACCTTAACAACTGAGCGCAAGACAACATCAATCAGCAATTACAACCCATTTTAAATCGTCAAATTAAACATAACAGGTTTACTGTTGATGACATTTTTGCTTCTTCACAAACCCAAACTGAGAAAGATGGTCTAACTTACACATGTCCCTTTCCTGCTCTACTATTGAGCAATGAAGGAGATGATTAATGAGTCTTGGAAATACGCTGGCCTCTTTTAATTGTTGCTGGTTAAAAATACATTGAAAAAGGACTATAACTACTGAAGGGTAGACATGAGGACCAGGGCAACTCAGCAGTTGTGTTGTAGAGCACCTGCAGCTGTGGGACAAATGCAATGTTGTTAGCAAAAGGAGGTTCCTTCAGTTCTGCACAAAATAAAGAAATGAATAAATAAATAAATCAAACATTTACTAATGATGTTAAAAGTAGAAATAGCCCCTTTCTGCATTAATATCATTTGTGATGATACTACACGTCTGAGCCATTTTAAAGCCATTTACTCTCCTATGGTGGTATATTTACCATGTTTTAGTAATATGCAGCATTTAAACAAACATTACAAGATAACTTATTTTTTTTTTTTTTACTTTTTTATTTTGATGTTCATATTTTCAACTATTAAGTATTTGACCCGAGCCAACTTAATGACCATTTCTGGTCTTTCTTACCTTCGTTTATTGAGAAATAAAAATAGTGTGTTGAACTCAGACTTTCAATTAAGATTTTTGGCGCTTGCAAGACCTGCTTAAGTTTCGTCTAGTGGGAACATGAGCAACAACAACAAAAATCACCAGACAACCAGCTAAATCATTTTCTGTGTGCTTTTTTAGGTTGTGTCTATATTCATTACATAATTACTTACGTAGGTAGGCATAACCCTTTCCATAACCATGCATACTGTAAATTTTACTTACATAGTCATCATTGGTAATGTGGCTGCTAAATGTTGATTTACTTGGGAAGTCTAGGCAGAATAACGCGACTGCATTCCATTATAAAAGAAAACAGGATACAGGTTTTATATATATATATATATATATATATATATATATATATAGTATTATATAATATATATATATATTTGTAGCACTTTTTAGCAACTTTTACAATTTTACATTCTGCCATAACCTTAACAATTGCAATTCTGACATTTTGGTTCATTAGAAGTCCCAAAGGAAAAGTATTCTGTAATTTCTGCGTTTGGGGTGGAAGAGAATGAAAACACTAATAGCTTCTTATATGTCAAACGGATTTTCCAACATGTATTCTGTTTCCATCTTCAAATGGAGTTTATCTTCCATCTAACAGTAGTAATTTGTTGGATCCCCTAGATGGCAGAAGTGAGCTATTATTTGTTAGCACAGAGTTTAAAATCAAGTATGACTAAGCCTAGGGTTTACAGGCTTTGCCAACCTAAATTAACACAGTGAAAAAGTAGTTGAAGAGGCTCTGTCTATTTTACCAGATTTTGATACTGTATTTAATAATAAAGTCTATACAACCTATCTTAGTCCGGCAAAAACAGCATAAAAATAAATGAACAGGAAAAATAGTAATAATATTTTAGAAATACTGAATAGTTTTCCCTGCTTCAAGTTATGCAACAACATTTAGGTCTTCAAACAAGCAATTTTGTTTGAAACCATTCTTGTATACACCACAAGCTATGGCCTATAAAAATACATGCAAATATGTAATTACATTTCAAGGTTCCTTTCAGTGTGAATGTTTATTTATGTCTCATCAGCTCTCAGTTTCAAAGCTATTGCCTGTATGTCTTCTGATGTAGATGAAAAGGTGGCTGACGTCAAATCAAGTTGGCATGCCAACTCAGAGATCTGTGGAGCAGAAAAGAGGAAAAACAGGCGTGATCCACTTTTCATATTGACACACATATTTATTTACGTTACTAATAACTCACAGATCTTTACTGTAGACTTTTTACTGTGATCCTACAACAAAAACAGTGATGACTATTACTTATTGCTACTAATATTATCATCATTCATATTATTATTATTATTATTATTATTATTATTATTATTATTAATAATATTATTATTAATACTATTGGATATTGATTTAACCTCTTGGTTATTAAATTGCAATGCTGATGCTCTTTCCCACTGTTTTTATTTGCGAGAGAAAAGAGAGAAAACTGCTCGACAAGCAAAAAAAATAAAAAATAAAAAATAAAAAAATAGGAGAAGAAGAAGAAGAATATTAACCTTTAACTTAAAATAATGCACCTAAAGTAATTTCCAATTGTGTCAAAAGTGGGAAAATATTTGGGAAAATGAAACACAATACTGTGAAAACGTTTGAAGGGGGTTGCCCAGGAAACCACCGTAGTCATAGAGACTGCATCACAAGGCGGAGACGCTCTGCCTCCTTTAATCCACACTGTATGTCATCACTGAGCACATGACTACAAACAAAACATTAGCCTGTGCTTATAAATTCATTTACTTTTTCAATCTTTTTAAACCCTTTTTTTTTCTTTTTCCACGTGTTAAATTGTGCAAAAAAGCACAATTTAAAATGCAATTAAGAAGCAGAGCGCGATCTCTGTTTTTGTTTTTATTCAATATATGTTAAATAATTATTTGTGAATGAAAATACATATTTTCATTCATAATAAGCATTTTTCCTTCTGCATATCTGAACAAACCTGCAGAGTCCAAAACGCAAACAGGCTATGATTTCAGATATAGCCTAAACAGGCATTTTACTACATATGTACATATATCAAAAATATTTCTGGACAACATAACTGGTCTTTCCACAAAGCACAACACACTGTTTTTTATGGCTGGCAAGAGCAAATGCTACACATGTATCCCAACATAGACAACATTATAACACCAAGATATGAAGGCCTCCTGTTGCGTTATACACTAAAACATGTTTTAACAATACAGTTATTTTGCTTGTGGGTCCTACAGCGACTATACAGTCATGTGGATTTCTTCAGCTCACTAGGATAATAGGATGTTGTTAAGAGGGACATCAACATTGTTCAGCCAGAAATGGATTTGTGACGGTTGACCATACAAACATTAAAACAAACCAATAACAGAGAACTTAGAGCTTCACACATCTGTGAACATCTTTTTGACATTCATGCAGTTCTGATTGGTTTCTGTTGTAAAGTTGGACTGCTTGAATGCGCTGTTGATGCCTTCAACAATGACCATGTAGTCTGATTTGCTGAGAGAAGACGAACTGCACGACTTTCTCTGCTCGTCGGATGGGATGTGATCGCAACTGCCTGTGTTAAGGTACTGTTGGTGCTCCTCTCCGTCCGTCTCCCGGTGGTAAAAGTAGTTGAAATTGGATACGATTACTGGCACGGGTAAGGCGATAGTCAACACGCCCGCTATTGCACAAAGCGAACCCACAATCTTGCCACCAACGGTGACCGGATGCATGTCCCCATATCCGACTGTGGTCATTGTCACGACTGCCCACCAGAACGCGTCTGGGATGCTGCTGAAGCTGGACGTTGGGTCGTCTGCTTCTGCAAAGTAAGCAGCGCTGGAGAAGAGGATGACTCCAATGAACAGGAAAAAAATGAGCAAGCCTAGCTCCCTCATGCTGGCTTTGAGTGTCTGCCCCAAAATCTGCAGTCCCTTAGAGTGTCGTGAGAGCTTAAAAATGCGAAAGACTCTTACCAACCTGATGACTCTCAAGATTGCAAGGGACATCGCCTGCTGGCTGCTGTTTGTTTGCCTCTCTGCCAGCTCTGTCCCCAGAGTGATAAAGTAGGGGATTATGGCAACAATGTCAATGAAATTCATGATATTTTTGGAGAATGTGGTTTTGCTGGGGCAGGCGAAAAACCTCACCAATAACTCAAAAGAGAACCATATAATACACAGTGTTTCTATCACAAAGAATGGGTCTGTGAAGGGGCTTGACACTGTTGGAGTAGTACCGTTCACTGTGGGTGACACTGTGGTTATGTATTTTTCATCCCGAAATTCAGGCAGAGTTTCCATGCAGAAAATTACGATTGAAATTAGGATCACAAGCACTGAAACGATCGCTATTCCCCTAGCAGGACCAGAGCTTTCAGGGTACTCAAACAAAAGCCAAACCTGCTTTTGGAAATCATTTTTAGGCAGTTCACGCTCCTCCTCTTTTATAAATCCTTCATCCTCCCGGAATTTCTGCATGGCCTCCTCCCCAAGTTGGTAAAACCTTATCTCCTCTGAGAAAATGTCAATGGGGACGTTAACAGGTCTCCTAATGCGTCCTCCTGACTGGTAGTAGTACAGGATGGCATCAAAGCTGGGTCTGTTTCTGTCAAAGAAGTACTCATTCCTGAGCGGGTCAAAGTAGCGCATCCGTTTCCTCGGGTTCCCGAGCAGCGTGTTGGGAAACTGGTTGAAAGTTTTGAGTTTCGTCTCGAAGCGTAAACCCGAAATGTTGATGACGACCCTTTCGCAGCATCCCTGGCGGCTGCGCTCGTATCGATCCACGGGAAGGTGAGGCACCGAAAGCACGGCCGACTCCTCCAGCATGTTTTCCACGGTCATGACGTCCCGTTCCGCCTCCCCATATCCCCGCTTCTCAGACGGGACTCTGCGTTTGGCTGAAGAGGGCAGATGGACAGCGCTGGAGGTATGCTCATCCATACAGGTGGTTTATTCTGCTTGGGAAGGCAAGGCGCGCCGCGTCACTCCCTGCCAAAGCTCACAGCTTTAGGGAGCTGAAGGGAACGCCACCTACATGTCCCCTAACCATCCCTAGCTTCTGTGGATTTACAAGGTGAGGCGCTGCGCTCCCTTCTGCTTTTCCAACACCCGCCCACGGCGCGCATATGGCTGACATACGTCCACCACCGGCGCATTTGGAAATTAACTTGACACTTAATGCTGAGCAGTACCCCTTCTGTCTGTTTTATTCACACTGGATTCATAAAAGGTAATTTTTTTTTTTTAAAGCTTAAACAGTGTCCGTGATATTCCGTGCATTGCTTTCAAACGACAAGTGTTTAAAAGTCAAAAAACGCAAATGTATGCTTTATGTTTTACAATAAAATCTTGAAAATCTTTAGTCAAACGGCTAAAATGTATATGCACTCTTTTTTTAGTTTTTTCAATGAACTCAAAACAAAGTTCCCATAAAGCCAAAGTGTGTGATTTCCAGCCTGTATTCTTTTGTTTCGCTTGTTGTTGAGGGGGGTGTTGCTCTCCATGGTGCTGAAAACAAACCCACGCCGGTCTGTAAATCAATCCTGGCTCTTCTAAGTGGAACTGAATTGAACTCGTCGTGCAATCAGCTTATGCTAGGGGTGTTTGGTCTAAACGTGACAACCTCTGCATTTCAAAAGAGAACAAAAACACAGGTCACACCATCTCCACTCTGCAAAGAAGAAACAAAGCACTCAAAGATTCAAGAATCCGTTTATGTATATATAAATTCTCAACACACGTCCTCTCAAGGCACTTTACAAGAAAATAAATCTCATTCAAATCATAAAAACAATATAAACAAATCAGTTTAAAACGTTTCCAATCTAAGGAAACCCAGCAGATTGCATTGAGTCATTGATTTGCAATATTCACTCCTCTGGAATCAGCAGACCAAAACCATAGCTTGTATTGTTATTGACTTTACAGCAATCCCTCATAATGAGCACGAGAAGCTGTCTCAGCCAACAGAGCCGGTGCAGCACTGTAGAGAAGACAAAAAGGTTAACAAGGTTTAAATAATGACAACTAAAGCAGATTGCCAACAAACAAGAAAGTAACAGAGTGAGAAGTGGTCAGATTGCCCTCCAGCAACCTACGTCTATAGCAGCACAACTATAGAAATGACTTAAGGGACAATTTTAAGCCTAACTTTGAAAGGGTGTCTGCCTCACAGACTAAAACTGGAAGCTGGTTCCACATGAGAAGAGTTTGATGACTAAAAGATCTGCCTCCCATTTTACTTTTAGAGATTCTATGAACCACCTGTAAACCGGCAGTCTGAGAGGAAAGTGCTCTGTTAGGGAGGTAAGTATCAAGATCTCTGATGTATGCTGGAGCTTGATTACAGCTTTATGTGTCAAAAGGAGAGTTTTAAAATCTTCTCTGAATTTGACAGGGAGCCAGATAAAATAAATTTAATCAGAACTTTCGCTGCAGCTCATGTGTTCATAACACACCAGCCCAAAGAAGCCTGTGAAGTCAAGTTTCAGTTAAATTGAAAATGTAAAAGTTTTTTTTTTCTAGTTTACCTTGATCATTTTCATCATCAGATTTTTTCACAATTAGTTACATGCATTCAAAGATTCAGACTGTTGTGTTTTTTATACATATATATACATATTAAATCATCTTGGGCTCTTCTCTCCTAATATTATCATGTACTTAAACAAACATATCAATAAATTCTTGTGTCTGGGGGATACAAAAATTCTCAGCGTTGTTTATAATAAAACTCTGTGGCACTAATTGACCAAAAATAATTACATTTCAGGGAATATAAACAATATTTGCTATATATCAATAATGCATTTTATGCTGGACTAAGTTATAATATAATATTCTGCAGTTTATTTTACAACTGACAGACAATGTTCAATCTCTCATTTAAAATACAAAGGATATGGCAAAAGGACTATTCTAAGTACCAGTGTGGTACTTATTGAGAAGTACCCGGGATCTACAGCTCAGTAATGAGCACATCAGTAATGTCTCTTGCAAATATGGCCTTTTGAGAAGTTTCTAATTAGGACATGCTGGCTGCTAGTAAAGAAATGTCACAGCAGTCACGATCCATAAGACCGCATAGCAAACCTGTAAAGAAGCACATCTGAAATAATACTGCACTAAATTTAAACTCCCCGCTTAATTGATGATCCAAAACAGCAAAATTATGTGGTGAGACATATTGTGGCTCCATCATAATGTAGTAATGAATCCTTTGGCAGGGAAAGGAAAGCTGATGAGAGATGACAGAAAAGTAGATCCCAACATTGCTCTGAATACAGGACAGGAAACCTCCAGCAGAACCTAACTCAGGGCAAGTGGTAATCTGCCACTACCAACTGAGCAATAAAGGTCCTAGCAGGAAGGAGAAAGAAAGTTAAGGTGTTGGCAGAATACTCTCAGCCAATTTTTCCTTTCAGAGATGTGTCACGGTGACAGAATGACAGACAAGGTGTAGGTTGTAAGGAGAGAAAAACACGGAGAGAAAACTAAGTTAACCTTTGAAATAAAAGCAAAATTCGCAATTTTTTTTCATACGTTCTAGATAAAATAATTAACTCTGAAGAAAAGTGCTTTAGTGCTCCAGCATCCGTATTCTATACCAGCATAACTATAGAAAAAGCTCAAGATAATAGAATGAGGAACGAGGGAAAAAGGTTTACTTTTCACCAGTGTGTCTGTGAGTTATCGTGAAGGTGACACACACAACAGACTTTTTCTGAGTCTATTTTTAAATAATGATTCCCCCTCCATCTCTCCTCATGATAAACAGTGTTTGCGCTCCAGCTTTGTCTCTGTCTTGTCTCCTCGCTGTGGCCCAACAGTGCGATGACCTTTCTGTGCTTAGTTAGATCTTCTAGGACTTTTCTTATTTCCCCCACAGAACTAAACTTAATCTCTTTCCAGTTCATCATTAGTAATGATAGGCAGCATCTCATAGGCATGTTGTACAACAGAAGTTAAATACAATGTCTCCCCAATATGTGAATTAAGCCCGTTTACTTTTTCTGTTATCACAAGTACATTACTATTCCTGCAACAATGTTCTGTTTTTTACAGTGTTACTTGTGTTAACAGTGTTTTGTCAGTAATTTTCAATTTAAAAAAAATATTAGTTAGAAAAGCTGTAATAATCTAATTCAGGTAAGACAAATCTTACCTTTTAGAGAACCAGTTTAGAGTTTAGGAAGGTTTTTCTGGTTAGCAAATTATCACATTTTGTGCAATGTGCAATGTCATATAATGTGATTTAATGTAACACTGCACAGATAGTTTGAGAAGGGGATTATTTTATTTAATGTTTCTTGACTAACCTATTCATATTACATATGGGTTAGGATTTATTTTCTTTTAGTTGAAAATATTCAAAATACTTTTTTATTTTTTTATTTTGCTTTTTGCTCCATTACTCTACTCCTCTGTTTATTAATTACATAACCTGCTCCATCTGCAGCTTCCCTTCTAGCACCTAATCAGCCTCATTACTCTCACTCGCTTTCCTGACTTTATATACAGCTCTCTGGCAGGCAGACAATACCAGTTCATTGGAAAGTATTAGGAAATAACGTTGCTAGATCTCGTCTTCATCACCTTGTTCTTACTTTCTAGGATTTCCCTGTCTCATCTTGCGTAAAATGCATCAATAAGTTCTGACTCTCTGGACATCGACCCTGGTTCTAATTCTGGATTTTTGCCATTTGCATCGCCCCTTTGGATCTGTGAGCCTGAATTTGCCCTCACGTGCCCGGCCTACTTTCTGTCCCCTGAGTTTGGATTGATGCTTGACCCACGGATACTTGAACCCTGGCTTTCTGTTTCTATTTCTGTTTCTGTTCCTGCACCTACGACTCCTGCCCTGGTCCTGGTTTCTTAAACAAGTCCTGCTTCAGCATTTTTTTATTTTATTTTTATTTTTTTGCTTTTTAACTTATCAAGCTCCTGTGTAGTCTTACCCATTAACTCAAGACCAAGCTTATTCAAGAGCTGTTTCTTTAATAAAATTACCTCAAACATCACAAACTGTGTTGACTGTAATTCTGGCTCCTCCTTTCTGTCACAGAGCTTAGCGTGTCAGCACACACTGTTGTGAGAAACAACATACTGTGTATGTTATTGTTAGATGTACGAACAGCCTTGTCAATGCAGTAACAAACTGCAAGTAGATTAAAGTATAATGTAGATTTAAGAAATGTAATATAATTTTCAAGGCTTTTTTGATGATTAATGTCATCCCTGGGAAGAAAAATACATTCATTCCCAAGAGATGGTAAGAGATAATATAAATAATCCCTTGTAGCAAGGAAATCGTGCCATTACGACAACCTCGACGTAGTTGCAGTGTGCATGCAAACTTTGTCTGGGCTCCTATCGCTATGGCAACAAAACACAGAGTGTTTTGTAAGGGGAAAAGGAGTTAGGTTGAAGGAGTTAAGTTAAATTATGTCCAGAATACCTTACATAGAAGCAAGAGGACCAAGAAACCTTTTTGTCCACATTCCTACTGAAAAAAGAACATGTTACTTATCCCAAATAAAAATACGTTTTGCAAGCCTGCTTCTGTTTGTGTGTTTTGGCTCCAAGGACTCTAATAAAAACACATGAATTGGCTTGACAAGAAAGCACAGGTATGAAAGCTAAGACCTTGGACAGGGTAGGCACTTTTATTTCATATAAACACTTGTTTAAGTGTGTCTTTCTGTAAACGCTTTCTTTTTATCCCCATGTCACTAAATCCTCAGTTTAAACAAAATGGATGAGATTACAAAGATTTTCACGACCTTGGATCAAGGAAGTAGTGCCTTAACCTGTAAGAACTCATACACAAACCTGTGACTGAAAGGGTCAATAATAACAAACAATATACAATTGAAATTATTTTCTTTGCATTTAAATAAGACCAATAAGATAAACAAAAAACAGCAAAAAATATTGTGGTCAGTGGTCTGATGGGGGTATGTGGTCTTTTGAAATAATAATCCCCTCTAAATGATCAGAAGTGTCAGAGAAAAGGAAGATGGTTTCCATCTGCAGTAACAGTTTCCAGACTTCTCCTTAACTAATGGAGGCTGTTTTTTGTTTTGTTTTGTTTTGTTCTTTTCTGACTGCTGGGTCTGACTTACAGGCAAATACTGGCAGATCAATAAAGCCAGAGAGAGACCAGCACCTATTGATCAGCTATTTATTGGCTGTGTTTGCTGCCTTTGCAGAATCATTACACACTGTCCACTCTTAACACTGTCAGTGGTGAAAGGAAAGGCAGGGTTATAAAAAATTTAACACTTTTCTGGAAGCACAGGTGCATTCAGGTGGAATCAAAGTAACGCTTTTAACTCTCACATCTTAACCAAGAATGACTTGTCATTTAATACTTTCTTTTCCACCAACTTAACAACCAATACACTGGATTTATAACCATATTGTTATATTTTTATCCAACCCAAACAAGATGTTATGAATAACTTTGGGATACTATATAAACTACATTTTAAGGGTTGTCCATAAAAGTGTCAATTGTGTCCATATTGGGGGAAAAAGGTAATTTTTAGGTATTTGTTGAATTAAAACTTTTTTACTGTTTCATAAATATTTACCACATAAAACATATAATGTACAAATTTCCTAATTACCTTTATTGCCAGAATAAATGAGTCAGAGTCATAATTATGCAAATATTTAGATTCCCATAATGTAGGGGATTTTTCAATTCAGATGTATTTACATTTATTGGGTTATTAAACAATTGTACCAAGATTTAAGGATGTAAAAATCAACAACACTCTCTAAAATCTTTTGCTTTAATATCTTGAAAGGCAACCAATTTTATGTTAAATTTTAAAATGCAATATCTTTTTAAGACTTTATTGTCAAATGAGGCGTTTGTTAAGCAGCGCCATTGAAAAATCTAACTTTTATTCATCTATTTTAAAAAATAGAAGTTTGCTAAATCATTTAGGATCTAATCTATTTCCATGTTGAAGCTTTCCTCAGCAGGTCTCTGTATATCATGCAGTGGAAAAAAAACTCCTCAGATTTTGATAGACATCCAATGTGAGCAGATCACAACGAAACCATAAATAAAGCTATTGCTATCAACATAATAACTACAAACAAGAATATTTCGGACATCTGTAGTGCAGGTTCTGATGTCACTAAAATCCAAGTGGATTTTCACACTGAAAACAAAATGTTTCACATTTTTTATGTTTGTATAGACTCATAGTGCTTCATGAAAACCAATCAACAGGGGTGTACCCAGGAAGTTTTTGAAGAGGGCTAAACTGGGGCCAATTAATATCCTGGGGTGTCAAACTAAAATGAGGAACCAGGCTGGAAGCAGGGCTGGAATGTATGTAAGTAATGTAAACTAAGAAGTAAGAAGAATCAAACCTAGAACTAAATGGTTTTAATTTGTAGCTGTGCACCATAATTAAACCAGATAATTGCATTAATCAGCTGAGATTTTTGTTCTTTTACACCATAAAACAAAACATTGAGAGCCACTGTATGAGCGAACAGTTTAAGTTTAAGTGAATCTTTTTTTTAAGTTTCAATCTCCATTTGTTGCCAGTCGTGTAAGCTTTTGCATAAAGATCGCTTATTTTTTTTCTCTGCAAATGATCAAGTTTGCTCCTCCATGCAGATGCTGGTGTGAGAAGCTGCTTTGAAGTGTGAGTCACAGTTTGGAAAGAGCAGATGGGCAGCCCAATGAAACTGTTGACTGGTTCTATGTATTTCAGCCTGCCAAATAACAGCAAGCCATGGCACAAAGTCCCATGAAGGAATGTGGCCATCAGAAATCACCAGAATGGAGAAGAGTAAGATATTGGTTGAAATACCAAATAGCACACACACAAAAAAAACTTCTGAATAGATTAATTCAGACTACAAACAAAATAGAATGTGTGAATAAACATAACTCAGTATTTTAGAAAGTAATGGTAATGTGAACCTGAAATCTGTATTCAGTTTTATCTTGCCAATACACTATCAGTTCCACTTTTAAGTTTGTGAATAAATTCTCTGAGTATAAAAAAGTAATAATGTATTGGCTATATTAGTGAACCGCCGAAAGAAAATACTGTTTTTTAGAAAAAACGTATTAGGTGGAAGGTTAACTGATTTTCCAGGAAACTAATGTTTAAGATATTCATTACCATGCACTGTTTAATTAAGTATCACTCAGGTTTTATTTATACTTTGTGCACAGTGAGGGCGTTTAAAGAATACATCCATCTTTATATATTTTACTACGTATTTTATCATGTACTTCAGAGAAATATGAACTTCATCATCTTTGCCTAGCTAAAAACAGCTTTAACAAGTAGTCAAAGGTTTCTCTACCTTGAAGAGTTAATACCACTATAAGGTTGTCCTTATATTTCACAGTAAACCAAAATTAAACAATTTTACGGCCTTTTTTCCAGTTTACATGTCCTCTAAATAAAATGGCTTCAATCTGCTTTTCGCTGTCATTTCCTTACATTTGGATACAATTTAAGAAGTGAGACAGGCATGTGTTACTAATGTAATATAAGCTTATTAATGTGAATTATTAGTTATCAGCATCGCTGCACTGATTTAGGAACAAAAGAAGCCTTTTATACAATAGTACTTTTAAAATATTATCTCATAATTCTAAGGAAATGTACTATATATAAAAATAAAACCTACCAAGCAAACGTCCTTATAATTACGAAAAATAAAAAATTTGTTTGACTTTATTTGATCTCAAACAATGTAAACACCCAACAAAGTCTAAAGCAGTTCCCTAATGTATAATATACTGTATGATGTTTCAAGAAAAGATATATATACCGTATGAACTTATTTTTAATGTAACTGAAATAGGTACATCCTGCAGTACTGTGGGCTGCTAGTCAAGTGTAACTGATATCTGAGCAGACAGATGGTGTCCTTGCTTTGATGGTATTTAGGCACGCCTTGCAGTAACCATAGCAACTTCTGTGAAAAAGAGGGGATTCCTACACCTCCGTCATGCAATGGGAATGTATATCCACTGTATATTGTTCATTTAACAATCCGAGATTAAATCTTACTTTCTGCAGCTCAACACATATTGCTTAAGAATTCATCAAAATGTAATTTCTATAAAGGAACAACAACCATGCCCAGATAAAATGGGGATTTTTTTTAAGTTTGAAGATATGCAAAGCAGAACTTAAAGGCGTGTTGCTTTCACAGCTGCAGTTTATTGCGAGAAATAATGGTACCCATTACAGATTTACTGGCATAGCTGTATCCCTGAGAAGGTAAACAGAAAAATAACACGTTATTTAACTTTAACACCAATAACATCCCCTTAATAAATGAGGATTAAATGTTTTTAATGTTTAGTGTTTTTCAATCAAAAAGTCATTTGGAGCCCCAGGAAGGAAGGATTCATGCACTGTTTGATTTACTGCCTCAGACACAAGACATCAGGGGAGACATCAATTATTCCAACCTGAATCCTGCTGTGAATTTAGAGAATGGTGGGTACATTGATCTATCTCAGGCAAAAAGGCACCCAATGACAGACATTTCTAGTTTCTGAGATTTCTGAGATTCACGGAACCTAACCTGCTCAAAGCTAAAGCTTTACAACTGAATAAAAGCAAATCCTATACATCTGTTGTGCTGAAGACTCATGAACACTATGTACCTTCAATATGTTTTACAAAAAAATTTCTGCAATATAAGAAAAAAAAGGCAAACATGTATACATACATACATACATACATACATACATACATACATACATACATACATACATACATACATACAAACATACATACATACATACATACATACATACATACATACATACATACATACATACATACATACATACATACATACATACATACATACATACATACATACATACATACATACATACATACATACATACATACA
>JAVLVB010001078.1:1992756-2019152 GCA_032876305.1 Orestias chungarensis | reverse complement strand
GTATACATACATACATACATACATACATACATACATACATACATACATACATACATACATACATACAAACATACATACATACATACATACATACATACATACATACATACATACATACATACATACATACATACATACATACATACATACATACATACATACATACATACATACATACATACATACATACATACATACAAACATACATACATACATACATACATACATACATACATACATATGGACAGGCATTAAAAACTGCTGCAAAAAGACCAATAATTGCAGTGACACCATTCTCGCATCGCTCTGTGTTTCAGGATCATTTACCCTCCCTGGCATTGGTTTGCTTTCAAATGTTTGCCGATAACACTGGGACAGGCTGACTGGGGTAAGATTCAGGTCAGCAGAGATGACACAGAATGGGCACAGCTGTGGGAAAATACCTAGCGATAAGCACATACAGTGTTTGCTCATAGATAAAAAACTATTATAAACACAGCCACAGAAAAAACGAATGAAAAAAACCCTGAGGCTTAGCAGCATAACATGTTTTCACTAATTTTGTCGTTTTTCCTAAGAACAACAAAACAAAACATTCAACCCATTTCTAAAATGTGTGATTGCTAAAGCACATCTTATCTTATTTTCAGCAACATCCAGTGTGAAAAAGGTTTATATTCTCTGTGAATCACACTGTGTAATATACTGTCCTAACAATAAAAAAAAAAGTTACAATCAGATCCAATCATCCAACACAGAGATACGGTTCCCCTTGATTTATTTTTAATGCTAATGGACAAGCAATTCATCTTTTCTGAGACCTTAACAAAAGCAAACAAAGCAGGAAGCTGTATGGGCACAAACTTCAAAGCGTGAGTCCTCATTAGACAAGCGCGCTCTCCTTGGTGTAAAATAACAGATGGATCTGTGTGAAAGCCCTGTTTGTCTCCCACTGGTATTTGTGCAATATGAACATATTAACAGAGAAATTCCGTTTTTAGCTTTGAATGAGACAAAAGCACACATCTGGAGTTAGGACCTGCAAAGCAGTATGGATGTGCATTACTCTGTTTCCTACAAGTACAATCAATTTTACCAGTTGGCCCACTGCTGCTGATAGCTAATATAGTGCCAAAGTGCAGTTGTAAACCTTTGTAGAAGTCTGTTTATTGGCACTCCTAAAAGGACTTGGTGCAGGCAATGTGTTAAATTTCAAAGCTTAGATGTCTGTGGTCACTAAACAGTGGTAGTATATTTTGTTTCTGGTTAATTGCTGAAAGTGTTTTAGAAATCATTTGGTAAAAAATAAAAATATACTCACCCAGACACCAAGACAGTATATTTGATTAAAATGCTCTGGACAAAGATAGATGAACGTATCGTTTTAATCACTACAATATGACGTAGGATGTTTTTATCAAATACAAAACAGAAATTTAACAGGATGCCTCAGAGTTGGTGGATGAGTTCACATCTGTAACAGTCTATGTTATGAGATTTTAGCAGAAAGAAAACAGAGATGGACAGAGAAGTAACCTCTAAATCATTATAATACAAACTGTAAAACATAAAAAAGAAAGCTGTGTGGACTTTCGCCTTAATCACAGAGCAAAGCACTTCTGCCCCTTAAAAGAAAACGAACCCATCTGGTTATGTGATGAAGGGTAAATGTAGAACATGACATCAACATAGCTTTCTACTGAGGCTGTATTCTGCTGTTAAACCATATGTTTAGTCTTTCTGAGACTCTAATGACACTCATTCTCCCAGGTAATGGTGATTCTTATTCACACTTACATAGTTTTCATGGTTATTTTTAACCATACAAAGATTTCCAATCTCCACCAATTACATGCAACAATGCATTTAATTCTTAATTTTAATCTAGTGTACATCAAACAATTTCACAAGTTAAAGATTTAATAATTTCACAACAAACAATTTAATACAAAATGTAGTTTGAAATGTTATATTTAAATATCCTTTTACTCATAATATTATTCAAATCTTCAGTTTTTTTTTATATTTAAACCACTAGGAAACTAGTAAAGAAAAGTATTTTTTACTCAAAATATCTATAATCTATTCATATTTTACATGGATAAAGAAAACCAAGCGCACAGACACAAATAAAAGAATGAAAACAAGTTAAACAAAGGCTTAATCAAACACTGCCAGTGTTTGCCTGTGTAACACAATAATAGTTTTATTTTCAGAATCAAAAAAGGCTTCTAGAGCACACAGATAAAGATACAGTAGTTCAGATACAGTCATTCATACACTGGGTGAAGATGGCATTAACTGACAGATTTACTCCAAAACATCCGCTTGGACTCTAAATGTGTCACGTTTGATATCGCTCACATTCGTTCCCTATGCATGTCTCACTGAACAAACAAGAAGGGATGTTGGGCACAGTTCTTTCCACACCAGAGAGAGGTCTCACTCCTCCCTGTCGGTGCAATTGCCTTAGCTCAATGATTTATGAAAAGCAGAACAATCTGTAGACAGATGGGGCATAGATATAAATATTCTGACAAGTCAGAGGGAAAACCTCTGCTCCAGCTGGGTAGGTGATCTAAAATAAGTCAGATGAAGCAAACTCAGGCTGTGATAGAATAAAGAGTCAAAAAGTCTAACTAATGTGTGGAAAAAGCTAAAGCCAAATGTGCGCCTGCGTCCTATTTTTGTTTCATTTTAAATCCTTGATTGTTTTTCATTTTGACTACAACTTTAGATAAATTAAAACTATTCTACTTCTTGAACTTAATTTAAATTTAGCTTTAAGGATAATTAATGAGGGATAATGTCGTTGCTGTATCTGCGGTTCACTTTAGCGAATGTAGCGACACAGGAGCAGCCGCTGTTGTTTACTACAAGCACCTGATCCAGAAAGTTAATTGGTTTTCCCAACACATCAGTGCATCTTTTTTCTCTTCTTCCGAGGATTCCCAGGAGAATTAAAGGCAATTTTCTGTGATGAGAAACCCTTCGAAAGCAAACTGCCCATTACATGGCTTCATTGATTTAGACAGAAAAACCTTAGTCTGCATGGATTAGAATCAGATAGTAAGACCTGCATTTGATCGTGTTATCAGAAAGATATGAGCATAATAAATGATTAAAATTTTAATTAGTTTACCTCCAATGTCACCACTGTAAAAAAAATACATAGAAGCTGCTGTTCAAGAGTAGTAGCATCTTATTTAAAATTTCAAACGAATGAGTGTCGAAGAAATCTATCAGCTACCAATAAGTATGTTTGGATTAGATTTTAAAAAAACATGTGCAGGTTTAGAAAAAAGAGCTTCGCCTCCAGAGTATAGATAATCTTTTTATGTATGTTTCACCACCCAGCTTGGCAGAGGGAACACAGAGGAAATCTGGAAAAATCAATCAACGTTTGAGTCACAAGGGGTCACCAGGACAGTAAACAGAGCTGATAAAACATCCTGTATGTCATTACACTGTTAGGGTTTGTGCAACATCTCTTTCCAAGTCTAAAATGTATGTAAAACTGCGTATTATGTGAGTGTATGAAATGTTTCATGCAAAAGCAGTAGTCTGTGAAGTTGTTGACTGTCTCTGCTCCGTGATGCAGACTCACACTTTTCCTTGTCACCGACATACTCCCGTCTTAAGCTGTCAAGAAAATGAAGTCTCTGGAGCCTCCGGGGCTTTCCCTCTGTCAGCTCTGCTGCCTCGGCTGCTGCTGCCATTTTTTCTGCTACTAGCCTCATGATCTGATCTGGGTAATGTACTGACATTGCTTAATTAACAAATAACTGTGAGTTTTCCTGTGCCCGACCTCTGCATCTGTTGTTGTGCTTCCACAGTGCAAAGATTCCTGGGAGAACTAATTTGCCCTTTCTTCTAATGAGCAGTTGGAAAGGCGTACCTGGCCTGCTGCTACCCCTCTGGGGGAATAGGAGTAAAGAACAGGCTGCGACATATTATAAGTCTTCACTAAATTATATACAAATACAGAAGATTATGTACTTTAAATGAGGTATGTCTAAATGAAAACATTAAAACATGAATTTAAATAGAACAAAACAAATCCTGTTTTTTGGTATCACCAAAATAAAAATAAAATGGTGTAATTACAAAAAAAATTGTTTTGTTTATTGTTTGTCATGAAGTATCCGGCATTTTATTAAACGTGTGCTCTTGTTAATCTCCAAGTGTTGATACTAACAGAAACGGTGTCAGTGCGCGTCCACCAGAGGGCAGCAGATAGATTTTCCTCGTTTTGTGATACTGACGCTCTTGATTTCACAGTTAGGCATGTGAGCCATCTTGTTTGAATCATATGTAGCAATGATGGACTTAAACAGACACAAGCTTAATAGAAACTATAGAAATTAAGTCTTTCTTAATTCTTTAATGTTAAAGATTGACCCCCTCCCCCCTGCCTTGTCAACCCATAACCTGAGATTAGGGGAATTAAAAAAAAAGAGTACATGCAACAAATATATTTAAAAAAAGTTGTGTTATAGATATTTGCACAAGTCTTACTATTTGCATATAACTCAGGTATTCAGTGTCATACTAAATTAGGTATCTACAGTGCCTTGGAAATATTTCCGGGTAGTTGAGGAAGTTATGCAATATTATGTACACTCTGGTGAAACATTGTGATGCTGTTGGAATGATTTTCTTTGGCAGGGACAGTAAACCTAATCAGAGATGATGGAGCTACTTTCCTGCAAGATAACAACCCTACAAACAAAAAAATTTGATTTAGTGAATCCAAGATTGTACTGTATGTTAGAACAATTTTGTTCAAAGTCCAAACCTAAATCAAATTCAAAAAATTTGATTTTAACTGGCTAAACTTGAGATACTTTGCAAACAAGAAAAGGAAGCAGGTAAGGACAACTTTCACATAATCTGGTCTGTATCATTACTCTATAAATTACATTAAATCTATACATTGGAGTTTGCTATTGTTGTTATATGGCAAAAAATAAAGAGTTTTGCACCTCAAAGTTTGCATCATTATCCTGCTTCCACTCCAGAAACCATAAATATCGTTTTCAAGACACCCGGGGTCGTTTCACATAAATCATCCACTGTTTAACTTCTTGAGAGCATATAATTCAGACTGCTCTGAGTACAGCTATGATGGAAATTATGGGAAACACACTGGACACATCTGGTGTCCAGATTGCTAAATCTTTGGGATTCATCTTGCATGTTTAGTTTCTATGCTATACGTAGGCCTAATTATGCTTACTCTGATGAAATCAGGTCAGGTGACTGTGAAACAAAAAGGCCTTACATTAGGAGTTAGGTTTAGGTTTTTACTGATTTGTTTCTGTATAAAAGTAAGTTGAGTTAATTAAGCTGTAATATTAAGCTGTAATAGCTTTATTGTTTCCTCTGTCAGTATCTTCTTCTTAAAAGTGTTTGGTGCAATAAAGCAATGGTTTAAATTAAGAGATGCTTCTCCTTCTTTTTGACAGACTTGATTGTGGTGTTTTCAGTGCTTTTACTGCTGTTTCACTGATTCAGTCGCCTCTACTATGTATTTTTCTGGTTATAATTATGGGCTTGTTAGCGTGCAGTGCTTGTGAGGAGAGAAAGCGTCTGCTTCATAAGCCACGCTGACTGAAAACCTGAGGTCATAACGAGAGAGGGAGCCACTTTGTGGCTGGAAAAGTCCACAAAAGCCACACGTGAAAGGAACTAGTGTCAACAGGGAATTAAGGAGACAAATGAAATCCAGAGCAACGGATTTCAATTAAATGCTCATGGTTATACCCGACATACAGTGAATCCAAGATCACTAGAATGTCCCCTGCCGTGTCTCAGATTA
Source organism: Orestias chungarensis (assembly GCA_032876305.1). NCBI lineage: Eukaryota > Metazoa > Chordata > Actinopteri > Cyprinodontiformes > Cyprinodontidae > Orestias > Orestias chungarensis. Next base: position 2,013,331 of record JAVLVB010001078.1, on the reverse strand, counting down.
CTAACAGGCTAATGGCGACCAGACTATTAAATGATATAAAATCACACTGTCTGTTCTGCAGTCTGCAAACTATTCATAAACAAACAAGGTCAACTTATGCAAATGTTAAGATGAAGCAAAAATGTAAGATTTATTTTTACAAATCAATTATCTACCAATATTCTCCAGCAAAGTTAATAGAGAAATTCAAATGTGGGCGTCTTCGGCCGGTTCTACTCTCAGCAAAAGCAAAAGTTTTAATATCAAAAGAAGTTTCAGAAATTAAAGCAACACTAAGTAGCTTTTCAACCTTCACAAAATATTTTCATAACTTTTGTGATCATACGTCGACTACAGCTCGTTGAATGGTGCCTCTGTCATGACCCGAGGGGTCTGTATCACTCAGCAACTTTGAGGAGGGTGGCAGGAACCCTGCGTTCCACACAAAACGATTACAAATGTGCTGACTGCTTTGCGGCATACTTCACTTCACCCGTTTCTTATCTTCAACATCATCATCTGACATTGATTCAGCATAATTAGATTCATCACCTCATCACTATTCATCCTTCAAACAGACACTGGAAACAGAAATGTGCTTCAATCCAACCGCAGGCGACCGGGAGATCAGGATTTTACCTCTCTATGCGCTGGTCCTCATGGGAAATGTAGTCTTCTTTAAGGCAAAACACATCCACTTTGGTCCACAGTGGCCACCAAAATCCACCAAATCGGAAACTTTTGTTGGTTTTGCTTTAAGTTGTAGGAAATACTTTTATAGGCTGGTGACAATTTATCCTGGCTCAGCTGCAAACAAACTAATGGATTGGAGCTAGATATAAAATAATACATTATTTAATGTGTCTTTCTTTCTTTCAGTTACAAGTTGATTAGAATATCTCTATGAAAAATTTAACAGTTAGGAATGTAATAGATACCATTAGTAAATGAGTCAACAAATGTTGATAACCAACCTAACAAAAAAGTGGAGACAATGGGAACAATCAAAGTGGATGACGGCTGAAAACACACTCTGGAAAAAAATTGGTGAGTGAGGCAGCAGGCTCTTCTGTCAGACTGGGATTTCCACTTCCGTACTGTATGTCACCGTGGAGCCCTGAACTGGGGCAATGAATCAGCACCATGAGCCATCAGTGGAGGGCACTGAGCCAGCCCAGTGAAATAAAGCTGAATAAAGAACAGCAGAGTAAAAGACAAAGCCTTATTGTTGCAACTTGCTTTGACCGAATTTCTCAGCCATTAGAAACTGACGCTATTCTGTTCTTACACTTTATGTCAGTTTTTGAACAGAACAGAATTTACTTTTGAAAATAAAGAAACAAACCCCAAAGCTATAAAACCTGACAGGGAAGAACCTCATTAAACAAAAAAGGGACTTTTGACAAACCAAAATTGGGTATTTTGAACAATTTAAAGCAGTTTCAAAAGAATATTGCAGGATTAAAATCATCACTGAGGATTTTGCACAATGCCTTTCAGATAGCTTTTAATATGTCCAAAATAACACAATGAACCTATAAAACTGCAGATGATGAACTAGAAGGTGTTTTATTACATTTTTGTACAATGTTCTAACTATTCAACCGTTGCAATAAATATAAACGAATAAAATTTAACCTATCTGCACATTATTCTGACCAATGAAATGAAAGACAGCTTATCTGTCAGTACTCATCAGTAGTCAAACATCTCATAAACCACACACACACATACATACGAAACTCTGTATAAACAAGCAATAACACGAAAGAAAACATCCCTCAATCATCTTCTAACAGCTGTAAACACAGATGTGCCGAGAAGGAAACCTTGTAACAGAAACAGCCAACCTGTGGCGGAAGTACATGACTAACACACACACACACACACACACACACACACACACACACACACACACACACACGAGGAATTGGGAAGCCTATAAAAAGATAAAAACCATAAAACTCTAAACACCAGGAAACTGCTCAAATCTAAGGTTTACAATAGCAGCGCTGGACATAACAAATCAATGGCTACACGTAACAGTGTTAGGATGTTAAACAGTTGGTATGGATTCAATAACAATCAAAACGCTAAAACTGAGACTCAAGCAGGTTGATGTGAAATTATGTATAGGAGACATTTTTCGAATTCCTTTACTTTGTGAGAAATTTAATCTGATGCAGAAATGGTTCTTTCTGTCAGAGACAACACGGCCATTGTCCTCCGAGGTTAGCGAGCCTTTTTCTGAAAGGCTATCTCCTCGGTGGCCCCGGGCTAATCTGGACCTAGGCTGAGTGGGGTCACGGCCCACATGCTTAGACTGGCTGGGTTTGAACTCTAAGCAAAGATAATTCTGGTATTTGTTTCGCTCAGGTGCTCCGACTCCAAATCTTCTTCTGTTAGGAAATCAGTGAATACACTTTCGTTTTTCTCGCCAAAACTGATTTTTACACAAGAACCTTGTTGACAATGGCAACAGCCAACGGCAACTGACAAAGATGACCCGCGCTACAATGCGCTCTGTTATGCCTTAGTGTTAATCAAATCTGAATGTTTCACAGAAAGAAGAATAAGCCCTAACTTCCTGCTCTCTTCCACGAAGTCCGCTGTCTTTTCAAACGCTGGTCCTAAGCTGATGTGGCTGATGAACACCAGATGTGGATCACCAAAGTACACATATTTTCTTTCTTTTGAAAGGTTCAGAGCTACTTTGTTTCTTTTCAAACAGACATTTTAATCTGCGGTTGAGGGAAAATACCATTGATGTCACTTAGATGCCTTTTAGGGGAATCATAGTTTCAGGAAAAATGGATTGCTAACTTTCATCTGTTGACGTAAAAAGGTCCTACATTTGTTCTCACATGATCACATCTCCCTTTTCAAACAGGAATATTTGACTTAGTTTGATTTCAAGTAAAAGTCAGATCTCTTAATTCTGCCACTAAAATTGCTACTGAAAAGTTCTGTTTATGACTTTTATAGTGCCTTGCCCATGAGCACATTGAAATGTGAAAGGAAGAAGCTGAAATCAAACCAACACTCTTCCTATACTAAGAGGACTACTTTGCTTATAGAGCCCCACCTTAAAGAGTTTACTAATACATTAAACTATATTAATATACCATAAAATATATTAGTAAAATAAAAAATATCAATAGTAGACAAAGAATAAATAGTGACTAAATAGAAATTAGAATTCATTTTTCAATTGTTTGAATAATCTTTTCCGTCTAAATACATTAAAACCTTTTACATTTGAATCTTAGTTTTGGTTAAATTATATTTCACTGATATTAATGTTTGTTTTAAACATTTAAGTTTGACAAGAAAGTGAAAAATAAATAAATAAATCTGTATTGTGGCAAATATGTAACAAATGTTACATGTTAAAGGTAACATTTCTCTGCTTTATCTGAGTTATCTTCATACAGAAACATTTGGGTTTATACCAATGACGGTATATTATTAGTGTAGTTGAGGCTGATAACTGATTTTTAGAATATTATATATATTTTGCAATCCTTTTGACACTTTATTTCATTTATTTCTTAGGTGTAAGGATGAATTTAAATTATGTGCTTGGTTTTTTCAACACTGTAACAAGAAGAAATTCAGTGCCTTACTAACATCCACATTCAGGTTGTTGCTTTACTAATTGTAAACTGTTTATCTCTCTAAATATATAAAATAAGATCATTTTTTTCAATTACATAATATTTTTTATGTGTTTGCTCTTTAAAAACATTACATAATAAAAATATGGTCACAATACCACCAACTTTGTTTCCTTTTAAATTTTAAAGGTTTTTATACTCTAAGCAGAAAAGGAGTGTTGTAAAGACATTTTTAATTAACCTAGAGGTGGGTGATAAGAGCTTGTTTGCTCTACAAACATAATATTCTCCAAAAGCAACTTCCAGCACAAAACATGAACTAAAATCTAAGACAGAAAATTACAACAAAAAACTGTTGTTTGAATAAATGCATTATACAAATAGAAAACCATGAGCTTCTTTCTGACATCCTTCTGTTCTTTCACTTTGCCAGCTTTCACTTATTATACAATTAAGTTTGTTTTTAATCTTCATTTATTTTAGTTTGAAGAAATGCTTTAATATACAGAAAATATTTGAATAGCAGTTTGAAATCCTCTGGCCAGCCTTTTACAGCGCATCAGCAGAAGGCCAGCTTTTAATCCCGAAAGCCCAACCGCATCAAAGCAGGAAAAGAGAATCAAGTCTTTAACTTCCAAGGGGTTTTGGGAAGATCTGTTTACCTAAAATCCTGTATTTTGTTCACATTTTAATTTGGTTTTTTGAGCTAAAGAAGAGCCACCTAACACAGACAAAAAGTAGCTTTTCAAAACATGAACACGGCCCCTGTTAAAAACATAAACCATGACACCATGAGTTTAGAATGATAATCAAAGCCAGGATTTCATCCCAGTGTAATATGGTAAGCTGATTCTGCTTCTGCATGTTCTTTTTGGGATCCAGATGTGTAACGCTGGTAGTTACATAAATGTGAACACACTGAAACATTTATTTAAAGAAAGAAAAAATCTCAGCCACTATTTAATTTAATGGAAAAGGGATCAAACATAAAAATCTGATTTTCCAGTGACCTGAACTTAAACCTAACGGGCATAAATGAGGAAGGAAAAGCTCTGAGTTTCAAGGGAACTCTCACATCCACACATGCGCTTCTATTACACCTGGGTTAGTTTATGCTGCCTCACTTCCCGGCTACGATCTCTCCTAAAACATTGGCACTATTCACACTCACTCAGTCGGAGGTTCAAACACATTCACGCTGTAATCCTATACTCTCCTGCAACTTGTGTTGACAATTACGTCAGCTGAAAATAAGCAAAGCAACTGGACATCTCCGACCATGAAGTAAGGACTACTCAAAAATAGTAAGGTGAACTGTTTCTTTTTTTTCTAATGTAAAAATTAAATCACAGAAGTAGGATACTTTAGTATATTTCCAAGGAAAAGTCCTTGGAAACTGGTGAAACAAAGATGACGTGTGCTGTCCCTGTTTAACGTCAGCTTCTTCTTTTGAAACTCAAAATTCAAATTAGAGGGGAGTTACAGGGATTATGGCAAATTAGAGGAAGAGAAAAGAAAAGAAAATCCCAATCTTTAACAAAGACATAACCGAGTCCCTTAACTTGGTGCCTTCATGTTTCTTTATTTCCTTGGAAAGGTACTTCCCAGCTGCTGGTTACAACAGCAGACTTTGTCTGCCACACCTCATATAGTTTTCTTCTGGCAGTCCTTATGATGAATAACCTGGAAAGCAAGGTATTGGTTTTAAAATTTGGTTACCTGATTAGCATCTCAAAAGCTCAAATTATACCTGAACTATGACCCAGTTCCCAGAGCAGTTGAAACGGAGACTTCATGGATGCAAAGCAGTACCATAGAGCAGAGAGAGAAGGAAAAAGTTCAAACCACCAATTGATCATAATGAGAGGATCATATCATTGACTCCAGGGTCTTTTTGCCTGGCTTTCTCACCGTACAGCCAAACCGAGATTTAAAGAGGAACATCATAAGTACTTTAAGTGGAGTAGCAGCGATTGCTAACAACTGTCATCCAGGACATGTTACTCAGAAACATTGTCTCTGCTGCCCAGAATTTAGGCTGTTAGCATGTCATGACATTCATAAAATTGTCTTGCAGCAACAGTCTTCAGTATGAGGCCCCTTCAAATTTGTTGGAGAGCTGAGCTCTACAGAGTTTTTCATGTACACTGCATACCATAAACATAATTTAATTTAAATTTAAGTAAACTTACTTAAATAAATAAAAAGTCATCACTTGTGTTGATGAAAATACTGGACAAATAATTTCAAAGAAATAACTTTTACATTTAGCTAAATTATTGTCTTGTAGAAGGAGCATTACTGTTTTCTAATGAATGACCAAATCTGACCAATGATTGTTTTGTCCTAACTTATTTGATGTTGGTTTAAATGTGTCCCTCCATCTATACGTGCTATTCAGGGGACTTTTCTGTTGTAAATCCCTCAGATACTGTGGCAGGCACTAGGACCTGCAGTTCCATGCAGCCAAGGAGCTCCTGCAGCTTGTAAGAACCTTCTTACTTTCTTTCAAACAAGTGCAAGACTCAGATGAGAGTGTTTGGAATAAAACTGTTGTTCTGTTCTTGGATTTCTCTGTAACAGAGTTTGCATACTGGGATATATTTCAGGAAGCTACAAGAATCCTACATTTATAGGAGAAGACAAAGAGATACTTTAAAGGTGAAGTATAATTTTTTTTCACTTTCATTTGCTGTGCATGCATTTACTATGATATACATCTATAACAAATAAGCCGATCGATCTCACACTATTTAGTCAGTAAGTAGTTTTTTGTTTTTTAAGTGCATCCTCTAAAAGTAAGAGGTGAGGTATACTTTCTACGTTTGTGTGTTTTTATTTTATTTATATTTTCAGTTTTATTGCTTATTGTAAATTATTGAACGTCACCTGCCACCTTTTCCCATTCACTAAGGAACTTATTGGGCTTCACCGTATCATGTTACAAAATAAGCGGACAGACCTGCATTCTGCTCACACAGCTAGGTAATGTTCTCATGCATTCCTGCAGAATGGTGCATTTGAATGTCATCTAAAGTTGTAAACAAGTAGCTAGCTGTAGGGCAGTTATTTGAAATTATGTACACCCAAAAAACCTACAGCCAATTATTGCATAATTAACATAAAAGTCAGCTATTAGACTCAATATGACTTCAACAAGCACTCTTGGAAATGTTAACAGACCCTTAACTAGACATATGGAAGCTTTTATTGTTAAGAAAATCCCTTAAAGTTTTGCATGCTTGGGGTGATCTTGCCAAAAGTACTTTGCTTACAGAAAATAGGTCTGCAAATGAGCTACATGAAAGTCAACTCATTTATGCACAACATAATCATGAACTGGCATGAGAAAGAGAATGCTGAACTGAAAGAAAGGCTTCTCTGCACACAAATAATAGGAGCAGTAGTCAGTTTATAGCGACAAAGAGGAAAAAAACTGAAGGGGGTTGGCTGCAGGTAGCACATTTCTCGAGCTAAGACTGGATTGGATATGAAACATTAGGAATAAGAAACTGAAAATGCAAGATTTTTTTAATTTAGTTAATCAGATTTAGTAAATAATCTTGGTGGATATTTTCTAAATAAATTCAAGAAACAATACTTTAATTGCTCTTCAGTAAGGAAAAAAAGTATATCCTCTCTTAAAACATCTGTGAAGCATCAGCAATATTTTTTTTACATGCTGACAAATAAAGTTGTGGTTAAACTGTAACTGGACAAGCTACAAACTGGATACCACATGGTTCTTTGTCCAAGATATTCGTAGAAGATTTTGTGTTGTCTGGCTTTAAATCAAGCCAAGGAAAAAATGTGCAGAGATTAAAGCTGAGCGCAGAAAACCACAAGATGCTTTAACAAAAATGAGCTTGCAAAAATCGGGGAGACGCCTGGAGAGTAACTCAATATCTGCAACACTATCTCAAGCATGCTAAGTATGTGATATGTTTTGTTCTTAGCATGCGTTTCACTACGTGTTTGATTAATGGACCATGGCTCACCTAAAGCCACATGTGTTTACACATAGAAATGTACCATTCATCTTGCTGTGAAGACTGAATAGTGACACTAAAGCAGTTAAGTATGCCTTAACCTCCAAAACCAAATGCTTATAAGGTGCTGGGACTTTGTAAGGGGGTCTATTCCCTATTTGGCCTGCATTTTGTTATTTTTATTTAGCATAAACTAATATTTGACCACTCTGAATTATTTTTAATACTGAAACTTTAAGTAACTCGATCACCTATCGATAATTTCCCACCCCTGCTGCATAGCACAAAAAATGTACATCTGGGAAGCTTTTCTGTACACCAGCTGTAGTTCCTATTTGTGAGGAATTTGTTACACAGGTGCATGAACAGGCAAGTGGGGTCGACCGTCTTTTGACAGGTTGTGAATGTTTGTCATAAGTCTAAAACAAGCTAGAGTGAAAAGGTACTAGGATGGTGTCTCACATTCAGATACTGGCTGTGGAAGCCATTGAGGCTCACTTTTTTGCTTCAAAACGTAAGTTAAATTAGTTTCATTTAATGTGGGTTTGATTTTTTTGGTGCTACAGTGCCCTCAAATGTTTGAAACCAATATCTATGCAGTAGAGAGCTGCTACGGTCTGCACCACCCTACATTCCAAAGCGCCTTATATGAGATGTTTGGCATGGAAAGTTTTTATTTTACTCTGCAAAATCTTTGGCTGTAGCTGGATTTCCACACCCTGAGTTTATAGCAGAAGGAGTCATGGTCAAGAAGAGTCAGATTTTTGCTCAGCATTTATGTTTTAAGGCAAAAGAATATTAGAATATTCATGTGATTAATGGTGAAGCAGTAATTATTTTAAAAGTAGGAGCTCATTATTTAAAGTTATCACAAAGGCAATTTCCTGCCCAAAAATAGTACAAATACTAAAAGAGTTTTTAAATGTTCAGTCTAAAAAAGGTAATGATTTCAAGCCTGAATGAAAGAATTTGTAAATAAAATAAAAAAAAATGCAGAAAGTGAAATGTTGGTTTCATTGTCGGAACAAGCGTTAAATTATTGGAATTTATTCTATGAATATATTTAACATTTCCGGGCGATACTAAATAAAAAGGAACATTTGTTGATGAATCTTCTTCTTCTTAAGCCACAAGAAGAATGGCAGTAATCATTACTAGGTTTAGACCTTTACAATCTAGCATTTACAGAAGTATACAGATCCTTCATAATCATCAAACTGTATTGTCACTCTTACATGTATAATCATAGCAGCATCTAACTTTCCACAGAAACATCTCTGTTCATCTCTGTTTCAAAGACCTGGGTGCCCACTTAAATAAACACAAAGTACCATAGGCTACTTTTAGACCCACCTACACACCTGCAGGCAGTTGTCTCCCCAAAACAAGTCAGAGTTAGTGGCTTCTTGTGTTACACGAATGTTGATGGAGACAACCAAATGTTAGAAAGTAAATCCCTGAGAGCTGAAACAGGCCTGTGCCTGAGCATTATTGGCTGTTTCAGGTGAAGCATCCCTGCAGGCTTATGTCTACTATTATCTCATGGCGAAAATTTCTAGGAGACCACACGCATTCACTTTGTGCAAGTATGTGAAAATCGCCAGAGTTCAAACTCAACTATCTGTGTACAACTTCTGCCTGTTAAAATATGCTCATTAACTATTTATGTACTTTGTTGCTTTTCACATAGTTTGAATTACTGAGTTTTAGCAATCTTTTGTTGTTAAAATAATTCTGCCTAAAGCTTTGAAAGTACAGTAGCGTTTTTTAAGCTTTAAAAGTCTCTAACTTGTTGAGTCCAAACTAGTTTCCACTGATGTGAGATTGTAAAACCATAGGCTTTCCCAAACTCAAGGTGTTGCCACATATGTAAACAAAAACTAACAGTGCCACTTTTATGGTGTTAAATTGTTTATGGTTTTCTTTTCTTATTTAGAAAAAGAGGAAACCATAATGTGGGGATTCAGACGGATGCAGTGTGGAAATAGGTGGCCAAGCTAAGAGTCTTTATACCTTCAAAACAAGTTGAATTGGCAGGATCGTTACTAAAACTGTGATGTTATTGCAAATGTTTCTTATAAAAGAGTTTGTGTGAACCTAAATTCAAAAATGGTCACTATGGTGACAATATTAGCCAAGATGCAATAGCCACATATTTCTACTCATTCACTAAAAACCATACAATTTATCCAGTTAATGTTTTGGAATAATAAAATGAATAACCAAAAACACCCAGACATTTTTCTTTCAGTTCTTAATAATTTGACTTGATCTTAAACTCTTATTTTGAGTGACTGCTTGGTCTTTTTCTGCTCTAAAAAAAGGAACACATGTGTAACAGGTTCAGGAGGAATCTGGCTTTTATAGCTCTCTCAGCAATGAAGGTATTTGGCTTTACTGCTTCAACAGCTGAGCTGTTTGCCAAAAATCACTGTGATATGTGGAAGGAGTGCAGGTTTCCTCTGATACTGGACTTCTGAAATCCTTGAGTCTTATACTCTGGATATGAAGGGTGGAGATGTTAGAGACCTGCATATAAAACACGCTGAACTCTAAATGTAAACAATTATTACTGGCTACAATCCCAACAAAAATGCAAATAAACACAAATTTGGTTCTACAAGATCAATAAAAATTTATTTGGTGATCAAATTGAAAAATCCTTCTTCCTTGGTTCTACTGGTTAGACAAATCTTAAATCTTCAGAAGCCTGCACTATGAACACAAGGGAAATATCAACCATTTATATGAAGACTTGGTGTTGTATCAGAAGTGTGTAATTATAAATACCCATAAAAAAGAAAAAACACCAGTTTATGTATATAGAACCCTATTAAGCTCCAAAAATACCAATAATCAATGTATTACTTTGTGTTCTGACTGAAAAAAAAATGCATAATTAACAGTAACTTAACATTTTCACTCTTGACTGTGTCAAAATGTCATTTTTAGCTCTATCATTTATTCTGACAAAAATATAGAATTCAAATAAGCAAATAAGACAAACATGAAATGTAGTGACAGGACAACAAAAAAAAACTTTTATAAAACCTTTTGAGCCTCACATTTAGAAGACCCTAACAAACCTTTAAAGTTTGAATTGATGATTGGACCTTGAGAAGTGCTGGTAAACTCCAAGGAAGGCTGGCCTCACAATAATTTATCATGCAGCCTCATACAAATTCCTGCTTATGTTTACTTTTCTTGTGATATTGTATACAGTATACTGGAATGTTTATTGCATAAAGGAACATTTGGTCTTTTGTATTCTCACCCACAGAAGTTCCCCATCCCAGTTTATGTTTTTTCTGCAATTTACCCAGAAATATGATCATCCTCAGCAGTTAAATCTGCCTCTATTTCTTTACTTTATCTAAACACATGTTAAATTATTGACTTGAATTAACAAACTGTTTAACGAGGCTTGCAATAACTTAGAGCTGACCAATGAGGAGGGCACAAGAATGATCTGAATAAACAATCATAGACGAGTCTGACAGGGTATCCCCAAACAAGTAGCTCAACGAACTTAAATTAAAAATGAATCTCTTTGTGGTATTGCAGTATTGAGACCCTGATTGGCTTGAAACAAACTCATGAAGGAGTAACTTCCAGCTGACATTTTATAACTAAACCTCACCTGACAAGGTGTGTTTACTGGAGTATATGAATACCTGTAAAATATATCCAGAGTATAAGACTCAAAGAAACTGCCAAGCTACTCTGCAGTTGAAGATTTGAATGAAAGGAGGAGTTGATAAATTGAAGTCAAACCGAATTAGAGATTTTACATGTGTTTTCAGCATCAAAAAAGCTACATTTATAATTAGAAAAATTCATAATCATGGCAATTTACGCTGTTTGTCTTTCATGCTTTGGAGCAAAGTTTTGTGAATAATCAGATAGACAAAAAATGTTAAAAATCCTGCAGTGCAGACTGCTGAAATCACAGCTCATAGCAACTTCACTTGCGAGATGAAATCTCTAAAAATTTAACCTCAAGAGCATTTCCTGTGAGCCCCTTTTACTTATTTTGGACAACATCCCTTTTTTGATGTGTTGAAAACTGCAATAATTGAAAGCGTAATCTGGGTGGCCTCTTTGGCAGGCATTTAAATCATGGTTAGATGGCCAATAAAGTCTGGAAACCCATAAAACTAACAATCAACAAGTTTAGACAAATAGCAGAATTGTAAAAAAAAAAAAAGAATTTAAAAAATACTAGGTAAACATACTGGACTCATTGTTTCCATCAAATATGTTCAGTGGAAAAAATGTGTCTGGCAATCTACTTTTTTAAGGATCTGATTGTTATTATGACAGACTACATTGGGCAACATTGAGAACAGAAGAGGACGTCATGGTCCGACCAAACCATTTCTGAAGAGATCACCAAATAATAACATTATCTATCTTTGAGTAATTTAAAATTGTACTTGGGTAGATTGAATGTAGAGACTGCAGTCATCTGTGCTTTCTGATAGAAAGCTGATAGAAAATTACAAGTTTGTAACGTTGCTGCTCTCAAGTCTGTCATTTTCCATTCTTACAGGGATCGATCCTGTTGTTGTTGTCAACCATTACATTTCACATTTTTTAATTAATAAAATTAGGAGATGTTTTGATACTCAGTGAGAATTCCTTCTGCCGTCCTTTGTCTGAAGATGTTGCAGGCGTTTTTGCAGATGTGAGATCAACGTTATAAACTCAAATGTGAAACAGACATTTGGTTTGCGTGAAGATCTCTTGTGCAATCCGTTTAGACCAGGGGTGCCCAACCTTTTTTTGTCCCAATGGCTACTTTTCAAGTAGCCAACTCCCTGAGATCTACGAGTCCAGTGCCAACATTGCAAACCCCCACAGATCGTTTCCAGCCTGCAGTAACTACCCTCACAACACGTTTTGTTGTTGTCATACAACCATTAGACATCTCATCACAAACCTGCCCTCTCTCAAACACACACACACAGACAAATCCCTCACACACAGACACACACGCACACCAATCTGCATGATGAGCAGCAGCCAAAACTGACCCTAATATGAATCAAACAGGAAAATAAACCAGATCAAAAACAGGTAGATCTCTGTTAGAAAAAAGAAAATCACTTACTTTCCCCCCCCCCCTTGTCCTGCTCAGCATCATGGCTAGTAGAATGAGTTTCTGGCTGCCATAGTTGTGCTTAACAGATTTTCTTTTCCAAGTGAGGCTTTATAGAGTCTCCCTAGATTCCCATACCTTAATCATTTATTGATTACTGAGGTGTTATATACATTGTAAAGCTAAACATGGCTGAGGGGGTGGGGTGGGGGGTACACAGAGTGAAAGGGAACATATACACATAACAATATTCAAATAGAAACAAGTAAACAAACAAACAATAACAAAAACAAACAAACAAAACAAAGGAACCAAAAAACTAGCTGCTAGTAGATCGCTCCTGAAACATCCTTGGAAAAGTGCGAAATGGCAATGAATCATACCTGTGGAGATATAATTAGCAGAAAGCAGAGCAAAGGACACCACGCACCCGCCCAGAGAACCGCAAAGGGGGCCCGGTGTAGAGCCCCCCGCGGCTGCGGAGAAGAGCCCCCAGGGTACCAGGAGCCGCACCCGCCAAGCCCCTGCCGCCCAGGCAGAGGACACTAAGTCACAGACCCAGCCCGACCCACATTCATACACAATCACACTCACTCACTGACTCACTCACTCACTCACACAGTCACTCAAGGTATGGATGGGGTTGGTGGTTGGGGGGAACATCCTCTGGTGTAGCCCACTGGGTGGCCCCCGGGACAAGATGCGCCCCCACCAACGCAGTCTCCACCCCTCGAGCCCACAGATCAACCCCCCCCCCACCACCACCACCACCCTGGATAGATCCCAGGAAACAGGAGCGCAGAAACACCCTTCCCCTCCCCCCGCTTGCACAAAATGTTGATCGACCAAGAGGTGGTTTGGGAGAAGAGAATATGGGGGGCGGTCCTCACTCCATTCACTCTGGGTGGCAACATAGGCCCAGGACCACGCACCTCCAGCCCCATCAATACCATCCCGCAAGGAAGAGAAGCACACACACACCCGTCACACCCACCCCCACCTCCACACTCTTTTGTGGAGTCCTGCAGACCTAACAGAGACCCAAGAGTACACTGCCTAGGCAGAGGCCGGCAGGAGACTCCCAGGCGCCAGATACCCAGCACCGCCCCCCAACCCCCACCCGGGCAACTCAGCGACCCAGCAAAAGACAGGCAGCCACCGCCCCAGAAAGGCACCACCCATGGGTCACCAATGTAGATCCCCGGACCAGATACGCGCCGCAGCAAACGGGAGCTATCCAACCCCTGGACCCAGATGCGCGCCCGCCGCCCCGAAACCAAGATCCCCCCAAAGCCAACTCCAGAGCAACCTAGAGCGGTGAGACAATGACCTACCAACCCCGCTAAGTGATGGAGCTAATTAGAGAAGACCAGAGATTGCAGGTACCAGCAGATGATGGTACCTGCGGTGATCAGATATTTGTATGTTTAAGACCCATCTTGAACATCCTTTGTCCTGTGTAATGAGTTCTGTGAAGAATCTTATATTGTATAAGTTGTACATTTGGATTTCATAGGGTTCTAAAGGTGTTACAGCATATTAGCGACCAAAAATTGTGATCTGATTCTAACGATAAGTCCGTCTTCCATTTTAAAGATGGTAAAGAAATGGAATTGTCTATCTTGGATAATAGTTTGTAGATTTTTGAGAGGTGTTTTGGGGAGCAAATGTTTAAGAATTCTGCTACCCTGCAATGGAGTTGTAGATGTAGTTGCTTAACAATGTATTTTTCATGAATTGCTGCCTTTATTTGTTGGTATTCTAAAAATCTGTTGGTATTTATTCCATATAGTGTTATAAGTGTATCAAATGAAATAACTTTACCATGTTGAGCTATGTGCTCCAGAGTCTTTATTCCTTTGTTTTTCCATACTCTAAAGTTTAGCATTTGTTTGTTTTGCAGGATGTCAAGGTTGTTCCAAATGGGTGTAAATTTACATGGAAAGAGTGAAGATTTTGTTATTTTAAGAAATTCCCACCAGGCTGTCAGAGAGGAGCTAATGTTGATGCTTTTAAAGCATTTATGATGTTTAATGCCAGGGCTAATAAATAGTAAATCACAGATTTTCAGATTATCACAGAATATTTGTTCTTTATCCATCCATTGTTCATCATTCTTCATAGGTCAATTGGAATGTCACTAGACTTCCAATCCAAAGCTCATGGGTTCAAATCCAGCTCAGGGCAAAAATACACCACACCATCCAGTGTGGGTCCTTAGGCAAGACCATTTGAGCTACTGCCTACCTGGCGCCTGCAAAACGGCTGCCTCGGTGTGGTTTACTCCAAAAAAGCAATTTCCTACGGGATCAATAAAGTATACATTATTATTATTATTATCCCGTGGGTTACTTTTAAACCAATGTGTATTGCAATCTATTATAGTGACTTAGTCTAGTGACTTAAACCAAGCAGAGTATGGCCTTGTGGGAATCATTGAAAATAGGTAGTTTACTTTAGGAAGGACCATCATCTTTATGGTGGGTACTCTGCCCATGAGTGATATAGGCAGGGGATTCCACCTTGTAGTTTTTAAAGTTATTTAGCTTTGTCAGCTCTCAGAGCCTGTGCGAGATGTTTATTCCCAGGTATTTAATGTTTTCTAACTTCAGCATATTACTTAATATATACTGAGGACTGCAATCAACTGGCAGAGCTATCGATTTTGACCAGTTAATTGAGTGATCAGAAAGTGCAGAGAATTTACTCACTTCCTACCTTAGTGGGAGACCTGACACTGGGAGGAGGAGGCTAGTTTTTTGTGCCGAACCGATTACTGATTACTTCATTGAGTTTTCACTTTATCAAAGCATTTTTAGTCAGCAGGGGAATTCATAATTATACATTTTGGAGGGAAACAAGATGGCTAACACATCATTGAATGCATATAGGCTACTGATCAAATTTCCTTACATAACATGAGAGTATGTCCCCAATGTTTAATAACGTACAAAAACATTAACAGAAGTAAAAATACCTGTTATAAAAAGAAAAATATGTTCTGTATATGTTTTTATTGAAGACCTGGGATGAATCCTTAACGTTTGTCGAAGACATAATTAATATAATTTTTGCTTTCATGCAATCTTCGTTGATTGTGCTTGTAGTCTGAGAACTGTTATTTATAATTTACTGATTAAAATATTCACGGGCGATACTGGCCGAAAAACATTTGAAAATTATATATATTTTTTTTTTTTTCTTTTGTAATTTTTGGTTGGTTCTTTTTCAGTTTAGTTAGTGGGTCTGCTAAATATAGCGTCAAAGTCGCTAAGTTGGCAACACTGACTTCCTGTCATTTCATAACAGGTCGCGGTCGACTTGGGATCTACCAGTAGATCGCGATCGACTGGTTGGGCACTCATGGTTTAGACTTTAAATGCTACATCTTAGGACAACATCTTATAAGAATATATCTTCACTATTTTACAAAATGGCAAGATAAGAGCATTAAGTTCCTTGGTTTGAATTGAAAAGCTAGAACATAACGTGAGTCATTGCTGATCAGGTCTGATGTACTCTGTTGCCAGACTCAATTTAGTCTCAGTTTGCACCCAAGACAACTTTGAATGTTTGTGTCTAAGACACTTCCACACATCTGCCTTAAATCACGGCTTACTGCCAGCGGGCTGTTTTACTCAGACTAGGTCGGCTTGTGTTTGAAATGATTTCCTGCTTTACTGTCTGATAACAGTATAGTAGAACATTGCCATTCTTTGATGCAACAGGACGGCAGTTAGGATAAAATGGAAATTACAACCTTCGATTGAAAGCTATTATCCTTTCCAACATGTTTTCTTTGACATGTTGCCCACGGAAAAAATTAGAGATTTCCCTTCTCTATAAACTACAGACACGCCAGAACAGATTTGCAAATATGGAAAGCCAGACTACGTGGCTAACATGAGATCACTGTAAAACGTTCATACTAAAATATGTCCACAGAATAGTCAAAAAAGTATATATAGTCACACAGAAGTGTGGTTTATCTGAAAGTAGTATTTTTTCTAAATGCACTTCAAGTAAAATGATTTAGCCTAATCCGAAACAAACAAGTTACAGTCTGCTGTGAATAGTGAACAGTAATTATTAAAATCAAAATTGGAAAATAAATAAATAAAAGTAATAAACATCCAAATGCTTCCGTACTGTTATGGAACCTTTGATCTTATTCCCAATTCTGTGTTAATTTATCTGGTAAAATCCAAATTAAATATTTTAAAATTTGGGATTATAATAAAACTAAATGGGATTACAGGGGTGTGAATAGTTTTCAATCTTAAAATGCATCTTGATGATAGTCACACTTCTTAAACTCTGCTCCTATCAGAGTTCATATTCCCTCTAAATATTGCCTGGCATCCGTTGCTGTTTTTGCTAGGTGTTAGTGAGTGGGTGTGCTGGGTTTTTTGTCATCTGGACTGCAAATTAAATACACTATGGGCGGCCTGACACAAGATTTGGGATTGATGACAACCATTTTTCCATAGGGAGCGTCAGTGGAGACCAGACTATTATTTCCTCATTATAGCTGGCAAATCATCAGGATTTTCTTTTTTTTATATATTTTCTTTTTCATTAACTGTGTCCACTCATGATGAGTTTAGCTGTTGCTTTATTCTTCATCATGTGCAGCTAGAAACTAAAGCATTCGCTTCTGGGTGAAATTTACTGTTTAGGCAACACAGCAACAAACTTATGCCCTGTTTATTTAACACTGTTAACACAAGCAATGTTTAGATCCTGTCATTGCTGCATCTTCCTGTGCATCCATACAAAAAAGCATAGTTCCAGAAACCTTAAATGATCACATTTCCATCCTTTTATTGTAAATGTCTCAAAGGAACGGTAATGATATATGGTAATGATATGCTGTACAGAAATCATAACCTTTTACTACACAGTTCTGTTCCAAAATACCATTTAAATCTTGTATATTTGTGAAGATACAAGCCAACTTCAGTGAATTTGCTTCTGCTGTTTAGACTGCAACCCAAATGAAAAGCTACAGACGAAGACTGTAATTTTATCCCAAGTTTAAAAACTTTACAATAGAAACAAACTATCCGTAAGTATAATTTGGAAAGTTTTACTCTTGCAGCTGAAAGGGAAAATATTACCAAATTTTCTTGTCTAAGAATTCTTAAATTAATCTTAATGGTATTTTATGTTAACCATGTATGTTTCACAGATGTGCAAATACTTTGAATTTAGCTCCTATAATTATAACAATCAAGATCACTAGTGCCACAATTGGGACTAGCCTTGCAACGTAGGTTATGTGTAACTGAAGCATTCTTGAAATGTCATATATATATTCTTCTTTTTCCTTAAGCCACTCTTTAAAAGATGAAAAAAATGAGAACATACTTCAAGGTTAGAGGAAATCTAGCTTTTCCTGTAGCAACTCCCATAAAAATGGACTAGAAATGAGGCAGTTTAGCTTTACACAAGGAGCAAAAGGGAGCAACAGCAAGATACAAAATGTCTTCTAGGACTCTGTTGTGTGCAATCTCATCTGTTGTCATATCAAGAATCAGTTTATTTACATAGTGCCAATTTACAACAGATGTTGTCACTAGGAATTTTACAGGAAAATCAACTAAAATCTTACATACATCATTACAAATTAGCTTGAAAAAGTTTACAATCTAAGGAAGTATGGCCAGATTCATCGAGTCATTGACTTGTAGCATTCACTCCTCTGGAGCATGCAGAAACAATGACTTGTGTTGTCGTTGACTTTACAGCAATCACTCATACTGAGCATGCATGTAGGGACAGTGGAGAGGAAAACCTCCCCTTTAACAGGAAGAAACCTCCATATGTTGGTATAGCATCATTACAGCCTATGACTCGAAAAAGCTATTCCTACATCCACATTCATCCTCATCTACAATGTCCTGATTAAACCTGTGTAGTTTGAGTTACAAAAGCATTTATGAATTGAAGTCAATTGAACTGACCTTGATGAATAAATTATGGCATCATCAAAGAAACTGAGTTGACAAATTTAAAAGATCTCAAATGGGCATTTTGCATCATCCTTTAGAATAAGGTTGAGGAATCAGGTATGGAACTGGCTTGTTATTGCCTACCTCAACATTTCACAGGTTGTGTTACTGCATGATTGTATACTCAACTGATAATGGAGTCGTTTTGTATAGTGTGAAAGAAAAGGTCTCTATACAAAAGAAACCTAACAGACTGCTTATTTAAAAAAATGAAGACCTTTAAAATTCTTTAACATATTCAGCCTAATCAGTTATTATGTTAATTTAACAATTTCACCACTACTTGTTTCAGGATTGATCCAGAGCAGGATCCTTCAGGACTTGGTGATTGATGGAGAAGCATCAATCGCATCTCATGCTCAAGCAGGTAAAGCTTAACTTAGTGCAAATTAAACTATTTCCATACGTTTTTCAGATTCTTTTTCATTTGAGTGTTCAGGGAAAAACTCAGACTGACTAAAGCAGCTTTAAAATCTGGGTTAAATATCTCAAAATTAGCTACTCTGCTGTTATCTGCGATAATATCAGCTAATGAACTTCATTGCTTTTGCATATGGTGAGGCCTTTGTCCCGAATACAAAATGATAATAAAAAGAAAGTTAATCTTAAAGCTTTTTGGACTGTTAAAGAAGGTCCAAGTTTCAAAATAAAGCCTACGCATAGCTCGAAATAAGGCTAAGAATAGAAGTGTAGCTTCAAATGGCTACTTTCCATCATGTGAAAAAAAATATATATTATGTTTAGGTTTTTGTCTCGAACATCCTGGTTCAGTAGTTCCATTATCACCTTTAAAGTCTAGAGCCTTGAATCCAACCAAAGTGTGCTTCATAAGCGATACCAGCTCTAGACAATAGTAACATAAGGTGTGGCATTCCATTTAAAGCCTGTTGGATGCTTTCAGATAAAGTTACCTGCACCTTTCTTTCATCTTTGAATGACAGCTGGTCATACTGGAACAAGTTACTTGGGGAGCCTGTAACTTTTACCACATCATTGATTGAAGGCATTTCTTTCATGGGAAAGATTGTTTATTGACTTGATTGTGTGCCGAAACAGGCTGTTGTGCCATTAACTTGGCCATTGTTCATTAAACTAAACTCATTAGAGCTAATGTGTTGTAGGTCGGTGGTTATGGGCTGCCTCTCCCTACAGGAGTAGCAGTTGACAGAACTCATGGGAATACCAATTTGGATTATTTGGACTGTAAAGGGAGTACAAGGCAGGTGTTAACCAAGAAAATATTTTAAAGCTACATTAAGTGACTTTTTAACCTTCATAATATTTTCCTAACTTTTTTGATTAAACGTCAACTTAAAGCTTGTTTAATTACGCCTCTGTCATGGCTCAAGGGGGTCCCTATCGCTTTAACCGGTGCTAAGAATCTTTGAGGAGAGTGGCAGGAACCATCCCACACAAAACACCTACAAATGTCCTGACTGCTTTACGGCATACGTCACTTCCCCAGTTTGTATTTTAAACATCATCATCTGACATTGTTTCTCCACAATTACATTCATCACCTCATCGCTATTCATCCTTTACAAAGCCACTGGAAACAGAAATGTACTTCAATCCAACTGCAGGCGACTGGGAGATCAGGATTTTACTACGCTATGTGCTGGTCCTCGTGGGAAATGCAGTCTTCCTTTCAGGCTAAACACTACCGCTTTTGTCCACTGGCGGGCAAAACGGAAACTTATTTAGTGTTGCTTTAAGTGCTAAACTAAAGAAAATACCATAACATAGAGCTACATCTGTGGACTTTAACCTCTGCATGTTATCTCTTATTGTAACTTCTGCAAAGTGATTGCAAGCAACCATCATCAGCATATTGCTGAGTGCTTTTACTGGCAGGTGACAGACTCGCCAGTAGGC
>JAVLVB010001078.1:1975072-1992656 GCA_032876305.1 Orestias chungarensis | reverse complement strand
TTTTTTTTTTTTTTTTTTTTGTGTAAATTTGGAAAGTTCTCATTGCATATTTTTGCACTTTTTAGTTTAACAAAAAATAGCTGAGACCAACGTGTTTTCTAAAAAGCAGAATAACTTTATTAATCGCAATGGGAAATAGTTTTTTCTATTCAGGATTGCCTCTCATTTGGGTTTACTGGTTTTATCATATATATAAATGCAGATAAAGATCAAAATAGCATTGTTTGTGTGCTTTTATATTTTCCTTACCCTGATTTTATTGTGGTACCTTTTGTTTTGCCTAATTTTTCATAGTATATTTTTTTGTTTTGCCTAATTTTTCATAGTATATTTTTGCTCGTAGGTAAGACTAGTCCTGCAGTATCTTCTCTTGTATTCTCTTGTATCTGAAATGTCGTTCAACTCAAACTTATCTTTGAATGTTTGTCTTTTAGATACTACTTGTAAGCTTTATTTGGATTTAGGCACATCTGATCCTAAGCATCTCAAGTGCCACTTATAGAAAATCGTCTCTAGGATGCAGTGGAACAGAGCTGTCACAAAATGTATCCCAAGCACATGTATCGTGTTTTCCTATATTTGAGGCATTTATAAAATAATATCTGACCGTTTGTAACCTTAAAAACATGTTAAGAGTGTTAAAGAAATTAACAAATGCAGTTTAATGTCTCCCGGTTTAAATCTCATGACATCCAGAGACCACCTTTGTTTAATTGTTGAACACTTCCTGTGCTGATGTGGATTCTGTACAGGCGCACGCCTCAGTCATTTAAAGTAACAGCCCATTCACTTCTGTTTACATGTAGCTTACATTCCATTCATGTTGAAAACGTGCCACTTGCTTTGTAAGCCATATCTAGCAGCAATCATAGAAAAAAAAACACTTTTGTTGAAACAGTTTTGATGGATTGTGTTATAGATGTTATAATGTCTTTGATGATTTGTAGTAGACAGCGCGTAGTTGATCAGAAAATATTGCTGTACTGTCACCTTAATACACGTATGACACTTTAGCATGAGTCCATAACGTCTCACACTCCAGATGCCTCACATATATACTCAATCCAAACGAACCCATGTGTCAAACAACGCTGACAAAAATCTAAGATTAACAATGTTTTACATTATCTGCATCACACAGGTCCACTTCATTATTACGGTATGTTCAGCATATGATGAGCTGGTAATGGGGACAAAACTTTGCCTTCCTCTTCCCGTATTGGTCTCCCAAGAATGTGTTTACAGTGGGTTTTATGAGGCGGCTGAGAGCATTTCTCGCCTTGTCTCTCAGCAGGACTGAACAGCCGAGGCGTATGAGGCCAGAGGTGTTCTGCATGGGGGCCACAGCCAGGCCTTATGGCAGGAGGCTTTAATTACATCCTGTACGAGCCTCTGAGGTGAAACGGTTCACGCTGAGACACCGGAAGGTAAGCCATAATAGCTTTGGAATAAATGTTCTTAGTTTGTACATGACTATATTTCTATAAATAGCTTCTTTTGCTTTTTTTTCACTTTAGGCTTCATATGTATGATTTATGTTTTTGTGATTTAAACTACGACTATCTACGCTTAATATGCAGCATTGACTGAATGCTACATTTTGACTGTATTCAATATAACAATGACTATTGCATTATTTTAAATATTTCTAAGAATATACATATTTACCCCAAAATAAGTTTGAACACTTTGCACAGAGTTTGTCAGAGAACTTAGTGCTAAACTTTTAGGGGTCAAACACAGATGATGGGTTTGTAAAAAGCGTATCTTTCCTCATCTGAAGGAGACACTAGTAAACATAGTGCTGCTTTGCTCCTAAACCTGAACTTTTAAACTTGATTGGGGACCTGGCATGTTTTTTCGTGCCTACAGGGATTTTATGAGAGTACTCTATCTTTCTCTTGGCCTCTAAACAGTTGCAGGTTAATACGTGACTATAAATCTTAACCATAAGAATGAGTGTTTATGGTTGTTCGTCTTTGCTCCTTTATAAGCTAGCAACATGTCCACCCACTGTAAGTGACGCACCCCTTGACTAAATTTATCTTGGATAGATTACAAGCTCAAATACAAACGGTTAAAACAGAAATAAAACTGACTACATTGATGACTATTGTTTTAATTCGACATTTTTAGAGCTGAATATTCTAATTACTTAACACAGTCAAATACTTGAGTTAATAAAATTGTTTCCATGAATGTACATGAAAGAAATGTTTGAATATTTTAAAATCAAATAATATAAAAAAATTGAGTTTATCCGGTATACAATTACTTTAACTGGTATTATTTTATTTTGAAAGTGACAGATAAGTTGTGCCAAACTGTGCTACCTTAATTATTAGGTAATTGGTCAAGAATGTACTCTCTTGTTCTGAATACCCATTACCATATATAATTCTATGTAGAGATATGTCTGACCTGATATCGTCTTGCTTCTTACAAGAGTTTTTTACCTGGGGGCAGATTGAACCTACAGAAAACATGTTAAAATGCCTTTTACATGATGGACTTTATCTTAAACATGCAGTATTTTTTACTTGTCACCAAAACCAATGGGAAGTTTTAATTTTTTTTTACATATTACACATACAGTCGTATTAATTGGTACTTTGACGCAGACATGCAAATATAAACAGAGAACATAAAGTCATCTTTCCTTTGTTTTTTAATGACAAACTGAAAATTACTTCCCCTTCTCCGTATATACAGTTGACTTACAACACAATAAAGGCCTCTAAAAAGTTATTGCAGAAAACAAAAAACTTAACTGTCTAATATTTACAATTTTCACCCTTGGCTACATGTTAACATCTCATAACAGGACAATACAGAGACAACCATGCACTTACACCTAAGGAACCTTTAAAAAGACCAATTTACCTAAACCTAGAGTACCTAAAGAGAATGTGAGCATGCACAGGGAAAACCTACAAACTCAGAACTGTTTGCTCAAAACAACGGTGCTACCATTGTGCAACCCTACAGTTTTAATTTTAAATAAAATTAACAACAAAAAATATATGTAAGTAAAGAAACTCTGATTTTAGAATTGGAATTTCTACAATTTCTAGAATCAACTCTGTGCAGTGTAGTTTTTTTAATCCAGTCAAACTATTGTAGCGCAAACAAGACAGTGTGTAGAAATCTTAGATCTAGTGAGAGACTATAGTTAGACTTGGACAGATCTCAGAAGGACCTGCTGGCATATCATAGCTCACATTATGTACTATTCTACAAGCTATGAATTTTCCTTTTCATCTGTTGTGCCAACAGCTTTTATCCACAAGCCCTTACCCTGACACCCGAGGCAAACACAGCATATAGTAGGTAGGTTAGCTGACAGAGCCTGGCTGCAGCCGAGCCACCACAGGTTTTAACAAGCCTATGATGTGTGCTGAGCAGCTTTAAATACAGCCTGCCGCATGTCCTTTTATTCAAAACAGAAAGTACAGAGGTCCTGTTCTGAATTAGTCATGACATGTTGAGAACAAAGCAGTATCATGAAAGGGTCAGTTCAACAATTTAGAGTTAATGTAACTTGATTCGTGTTGTATTTTTTTTGTGCATTTTGATTATAATTTTCTTTCTAAAGATTATGGCTATTTTGGTTTGTTTGTCTGTTTTTATTGTAAACCCAAATGTTTTACCAAATTTTTGACTGCTGTCCCAGACCAGAGAACTGCAAGAACCTCTTGGTACTCTTGGCAGCTAAGTTCGTTAAAAAGCCTGAAACTGTCCTTTGCGCTAATAATAAAAAAAATTTAATGTATTTCTTATAAAACCAACTGTCCACATGATATCATAATAAATGTAATTTATCAGGTCAATATTCCCCCTCTCACAATACTTGTTCCTATATCAGTTGCTGGCTTTAACCGCTTTTTAGAGACTTTACATCAAAAAATTAGTAAATAAAATACAAAATAACTTCAGCAGCTGCTTAAATCGTATAAATTGAATAGGTATTTTAGCATGGAAATTATTTTGACTATTTTTCCTTTAAATGGATGTGATAAATGCAAGGCAGGAGCTACACGAACGCTACTAGGCATTGTTTGAACATCTTAAAGTGACTTTTGTCAAAGGCTGTGGACTTTGGACAAAAATTCTAACATGTTTATAATGTGATAACTCCTTTTATATGGTTATGCGATTGTATGCTTTTGATTATTAGAATTTCGTCCCACCTCATGTACCACATGTGATGTGATGACAAATAAAATTCCTTGATTCTTTGATTGTTGTCTTGACCAAAAAGCGTTTTGGCAGCTCATGGGTTCAAATCCGGCCCAGGGCAAAAATACACCACACCATCCAGTATGGGTCCTTAGGCAAGACCATTTGCGCTACTGCCTACCTGGCCCCTGCAAAAATGGCTGCCTTGGTGTGGTTTACACCAAAAACAATTTCCTACGGCATCAATAAAGTAAACATTATTATAACTAGAGTTTTGCTCTAACCTAACCAGAGCACTTTGTTCCCAATTTTTGTTTTCCCTTCTGCATGCCTTAATAGCCATAATAGCGTATGTGCCATAATCTTTCAGATGTTCGGTTGAACTTTATGCTTGACATATCTACGGTTCCTTGTTCCGCATAATGTATTTTCACTAATATTTTGCAATAAACCTCTGAGAACTTTCCAGCTGAATTTTGTTCTGAGAATACATTTCACACATTTCAACTCTAATCATTAGTTGACATCTGAAACCAACTGGCTGAAGCAGATAAAGAAATGTACCTTTATATTACCTATTGCTTTGTCAGCATCTGTCTAGGCGTGATAGTTTTATGTTGCTATTAAATGAAACTGCATGACAAATTAAACATACCAACAATAAAACAAAATACCTATCATACGTCTTGGGAATCAGAGTTATTAAAATAGTTGGCCGTGAACCAACCTCAGATATTATCTTGATACTGTCGGGGGTTTAAGTGATTGCTTTTTCTCTCTCTGGATCACCATTGGGCTCCTGCATTATCACTGCTACTGTGAGATTGAATAATAAAATGTGCCCTGTTTACATGCCACTGCAGGTTCTAAAGTAGTGTTTTGTGTCAGAATGCTCTTTGCTTGTTTTTAATTTTTTTAGGTTAACAATCACGCAGAGTTTTACTAACACAGGAAATTACCTCTTCTAAACAATGGACTGTTTGCTTTCAGTAGGATACACTTTTTTTCAGCTTTCTCCATTACAGTTGAGCCACTATGCTTATATGTACTGTCTTTTATGATGTTTCATTTTGAAAGGCGTTTTAACATACTATAGTAAACTTATAAAGAAGTTATTGCATTTTTTTAAGTTGAAAAGCAAAAAAAATAGCATTTTAACAGAACATACAGTAATTAGAGTACCACATTTTGTTTACGTATAAGAATGAAAATAAAAATTGGCTTTCCAGTATGAATGACAACAGCAGCAGGAATTGATTTCTACAAGTGATACCAACAGAAACCAAATAAAGTTAGAAAATTATGTTTATGCCCTCCAAGTACTTCAAACCTGACCATGGTGGTAAATACGGCAGTTTAGACATATTTGCCTTTGGTTATCTAAAACCATTCCTAAGTCCCATAATATGAATAAGTGGAGTATTTAGTACTGTTTATTATTTTAACATATGCTCCTTGTTTCTTACACCAAATCTGGTCAAAACCAAGACAGGCAGGATTTGTTGACTCCTTTAATGTTGAACTGGGATCATTTCTGTTTTCTGAAACCTAACCATGAAGGTAAGGTTTAATTTAACAGGTAATTTTAATAACGTATTACCCAAAAAAATGATATTAAATCACCAAATTTGGCAAATTTAATAGTCAAAATCTTTACTCATACTTGTCTTTGGAGCAGTTTTACATTTTGTTTGAATGATAATGTGCAGATACGCATTCCTTGTTGAAAACCAAATACTAGATAAACTGTTGAGCGCAGAAAGGTAGTGGAGCAACGGAAGAGCTCCCACAAAAGTGTAAACGGACTTATAAATGTTAATGACTGCTGATGTTTTTGTAAAGGAATAAAAAGCTGTTCAAACTAAAACTTTTTTCCCTTTCAGATGTCCTGCATTTATGTTGTAACACTTGTTTTCTGTCTGGTCACCGATTTTCTCAGATCCTGTGCCCATGAGGTCATCCATGCTGGTCCTGCTCCTCGTCTTCAGTGCCCAGGCTGTGGCCACCATCGCAGGCGTTTCGTGCAGCGCCACAAGAGCACAACAGGACAACCCCACCTCAATCCCCTCTGTGGACCCCAAACTTTTCAACAAGCGCCACCACCGTTCACCCAGGGTGCTCTTCAGCTCACAGCCCCCTGATGCGGAGCCAGCGGGGGAACAGGACATCGGCAGGAGGACTCGAAGGCGAGCTGGGCAGCCTCAGCACCGGGGGGTGTACTCAGTGTGTGAGAGTGTTAGTGTCTGGGTGGGAAACAAGACCAGAGCCACAGACATCTCAGGCAACGAGGTGACAGTGCTCCCAGATGTGAACATAAACAATGTTAACAAGAAGCAGTATTTCTTCGAGACGACATGCCAGAGCCCTCGCTCTGGAGGCTCTGGTTGTTTAGGAATCGATGCGAGGCACTGGAACTCTTACTGCACCGACTCGCACACTTTTGTAAGAGCCCTGACCTCATTCAACAACCTGGTGGCTTGGAGACTGATTCGCATCAACGTAGCGTGCGTGTGTGTGCTGAGCCGCAAATCGTGGCGGCAGTGAAGAACCCCCCTATCCCCAACCTGCAACGCAGAACACAGTTTAGACAGACACATTAAGATGCAGACAGGTGTGTTTCTGCAGGCAACTTTTCACCAAAGACTTTACATTTTCTGCACAAAGTAAATTATTATAATACGTGTCAAAGTATCAGGACTGCATATGTACACAACAGACCTGGGTTGAAAAACAAAAGTATCTGCATGTAGTTTAGCTATTGAAGTATTACACGGGATTAAGAAGTTGAATTATTCAGCTGTGGTTTACAAAAAAGTCTGTTGAGATGCAAGAGTAAATTATTATAATACGTGTCAAAGTATCAGGACTGCATATGTACACAACAGACCTGGGTTGAAAAACAAAAGTATCTGCATGTAGTATTAGCTATTGAAGTATTACACGGGATTAAGAAGTTGAATTATTCAGCTGTGGTTTACAAAAAAGTCTGTTGAGATGCAAGAGTTCTTTCCAACATTGAAAGATAAAAAAATAAAAAATGGAAGTTAAAAATTGTCAGTAAAAAAAACAAAAAAAACATGACCCGTAATCTTAAAAAGATTGCAGGTTATGTAACATGGTCTGCTGCATTTTGTTGGCTATTCGGTTTGTGATAAACTAAAATAATTTCAACAATTTAAAGTCTCGTTAAAATTAGAATTGTTTCGTAGAAATAATAACTCAATTCTGCAAACGATAACAGTAACAAAAATTATCTGTGTTGACAATCAACTTCTAAAATTACACAAAGATAAACAGAAATACCAATGATTTTATTTATTTTATTTTTTTATCATTGATTACTGAAAAGAGCTATTTGGATTAACTTGGACGAAATGAAATACATACATTTTAAAATCCTTAATATCTTATCTTTTTTACCTGCCTAACTTTGATTTCTCACTGGTAACTATAACTAATCTGCCTGACAACCGGTCACAAAATCTCAACAAGCAACAATTTATTAGCCCAATCTAAAGAAATTCAAGAAAAGACAAGAAACATGATATCTGCTAGTCTGGAAAAGGTTTAAAAGCTATTTCCAAGGTTTTGAGACTGCTATTAACTTTAGTAATGGCCAGCTCACAATATAATTATTTCAAAGGCCCTTTTATGAGATAAATTTTGTGCCACTAGGATTTGAAATGTAATTGTTTATATCTGAATGTGAATCATTCATTTTGAACCTGAATTGATGATTTTGAATAATTGCTTTTAAAATCTGAATCTGAATAGACTAATCTGAAATTGAATCTGTTGGTTTGAATTTGTTTGACAATAAAATCAAAACTGTATTTAATTTTATTGAAAAATTCAGCTCCTTAATTCATTCTCACTTTTCAGTTTCACTTCTCTCCATTCAGATTCAGTTTTCCAATTCAATTTTTGTGCCACACATCCGGGGCCTGGCGTCGGGCAAAACTAGTCGAACGCAGATGGCAGCAATTCGCGTTTAAGTCAGCAACGCGTTTACGTTTTCTTTACCTGGAGGAAACACCTGCTGGAGGGATGTCTAGTGGCCAGCGGCCCAACGCTCAGTTTTGTAAAACAACTAAATGAAATTAAGCACCACAAGTATCACAAGAAGCGTCATGTATGTCTTCATGTAAGTCAGGGCAGCTGCCGCTCATGGGGCTGCTGTGCGCGCTCCCACGAGAGGCAATCCTACGATGACTTTTTGGCACGACACCGGCCGCCAGGGGCTGGAAATGATTGCATCGGCCCACTGGGGTTAGTCCCGGTATGCTAGCTGGCCAACACACCACTGGACACGTCGTATTTCCAATAATTATTTGTAATGAGATGAAACATTGAGCTATCATTAGCTGCCGCTGCTGCTTATGTTTCAGTATCATGCACGTCGTTCCCTGAGAGCCTCGAAACGCGACACAAAAGCAGCCGCCCTGACTTACATGAAGACATACATGACACTTCTTGTCATACATGTGGTGCTTAATTTCATTTATTTGTTTTACACAACTGAGCATCGGGCCACTGGCCACTTGACATCCCTCCAGCAGGTGTTTCCTCCAGGTAAAGGAAATGTAAACCAGTGTTCCCAGATAGGCTCGAGGTTTTCCAGCCCAAAGATCCAAGAGTTCCTGGCTGCAGATCTCCACTCTCAGGCCCGGAAGTGAGGGCCTTTTTTGGAAGTTGTTGAGCCGGGGACATTTTGGGAGGGTCATTTTCACCTGCCCCTTAAATCTGAGAGAGACTAGCAACAGAGCATATCTACGAAAAGGACAGTGACCATATTTCCCGAAAAGGAGAAGAAGCGTATTTCCCGAGTAGCGGTGAGTTTCTGATTTTTATTATCCACAGACAGTAAAAGCATGGTTTATTGTGTTCTTCGTGAATATCGACGTCGTTTTGGTACCCGTTATTGAAGTGATTAATTACGTACATTTTTTGCCAGTGGTTGTTAGCATCAACACCTTCGGATTCTTAACTCTTTTGTGCAAAACATTAAGTCAGTGTTTGTATTTATTATATGTAACATTACGGAAAGAAAGTAAACCCCCGATGCTTTAGTGGGGCATAGTAACATGTTATAAACAAAAAGATAATCCTCATCAAGGCACCAGCCCAGCAGGGGTTACAGCTTGGACCAGAGGCTTGGCTTCAATGGCAGGTCAGGATGTATTTTCTTCATCAGTGCTAGATAAAGTGGATAAAACAAGACACATAAGTCATTTAATAGTTATGTTGTGATGAAAAAAAAATATCCTGACATAACATAAAAAAACTTGAAGCCAAGTAGTGTATGTCATGGCCCAACCTGTAACCCCTGCTGGGCTGGTCCCTTGATCAAGGTAATATACATTTGAGTGTAGACTTTCTGATTGAGCCTTCCAACAACGTCTGGGAATCACTCCAACCCATTGTCTAGGTCTGGAACCTACATCACATAGCAAATGTGTATTCTTGCTAATTTGTCCTTCTGGCTCCAACTTTCACACCTCATGTAAATCTCTGTCTTTTGTTGCCCAACCCTTTCCCTTACCTTCCCCATCTTTTGCTCCATCCCTACTTACATATTGCGTAACCATGGTTATTTTCTGTATAGAAGTGTTTCTCTTCATTTGCTCCTGGTCAATTCACTGGCTCAGACACCTTCTGTGTACCATCAGCTCACCAAAGTGTCGACATACTTCTTGATAAACACACCAAACCCTCATTACTGGAATCAATTTCAGTGACAGTGCTTTTGTAGTTATTATTTCCACAATACTAGCTATTGAGCTACTTCTACACAAGAATGACCTCATTTACATCACCTGCTGCAAGTTGCCATTTTACCTGTAATCTAACAAACATATGATATCTTTTATGAGCTTTGTTAGATGCATCTTTCAGTCATTTCTTCTGATGGAAAACCTGCAGTGGGACTCTGCACAACATGCTGCTGTCAGTTCCACTGCCCCCTGCGTCCCAAACACCTCTTCAAACCAACCAAACCAGGCAGAGTTCGGCAGCATTTGGAGGCCCACATCAAAAATGCAGTTTCATTTCAAGGTAATGCCCTAGCATGTTAGATTAAAGACGCATTCGTGCACACACACACACACATTTTTTGTGTGGTTGTGTATGCAAGCACATATTTGTGTGAATGTTCATGTGACTTTCTTGTCATTGTCTAACATAAATATTCTCTTGACTTGCTCCTAGATAAGATCTGCGGCTGCAATTTGACTTGCAGGATTGGGGGACATTAAAGAAGAGATATTTTTATTTATTTCCATTTTATCGGTTTTTGAGCAATGGAGAGCTGTTCGCCCCCTGGACAGATGAATCCAAGGCCTTCTGCGAGGTGACAAGCTGGAAGACATTACTGAGGTCAGATTTTTTTTTTTCTGTTGGAGTTTTTGTTTTGTTTTTGGTCAGAATTTTTTTTTTTTACTGAAATTGTGGAGTCACTTTAAAGAATATGTCATTCACAAGATACGGTCAGACCTGCTGTTTGCAATTGAAAAATAAAGTGTTTAGATTATGCATGGTTGGATCTGACATTTGTTGAGCTCCCTATTATGTCGGTAGACCTATCTTGAGATGATTTTAACTTTTTCTTCTTTTCGGAGCTTTTGTTTCGAATACTAAAACTTGTCAATTTGCTTATCTATATATTTTCAGGAAGAAGAATAGCAGGCTAAAGTCTCAGCTTTAGGGCGTTAGTTTTCACAGTATCTATTTGGTCAGATTCTGTTGTTGTGGCAGCTACAGTACAAACATCTGTCTTTTTGTCCTTCCATAGGACTCGGCTGAAGATCACATTCTGCATGTTTGAAGACATGCAGTAGAGTGGTTTGAGACTAACAAGCCACTGTTGTCTGCCAGTGTGGACCTGCCCCGAAGTTCAGGGCATTGGTGAGGAGGAGAAGGGAGAGGGTATTCAACAGTTTGGGAGATTGTGGAGCGAACAACTGGAGGAGGATGAAAAAGAAGCAATCCTGGAGCCATTCAAATTAAAATTTCACTGCATTGAGGACATATGGATGTTCTGTGAAAATTTTAAAGAAAAAATCTTTTTGGCAGATTGTGAATGTCACAGTGAATAAAGTTGTACAGAACATTTGATCATGTTGTGACTTGGTGTGTGTGTGTTTTCTTTATGATTTCGCATTGATCACTTAATAATTTGACTTGCATTACACTGTAGATGTTACGCTTGTACTTAGTGGTACTTAGGGGTACCACTAAGCAGCGCAAGAATGTAATTAGCATAGACATAGAACCAAACATGTAAGTAAAAATGATAATGATAAAGTTTATTACTCCCTTGTGGGAAATTCCTGTGTTGCAGCAGTCTCATTTAAAACGACATTATTTGAAGTTGGATATTTATTTTTTTACGGTTAGTAAAACACCAAAACTAATTGAAACAAATATAGAAAAACACCAGTGCAATAAAGTCCAAATTAAATGACAATGAGACAGTGTTTAAGTACTCTGTATAATAATAAAACGTATGGGTCTATGACAAGATGTTGGCTTTGTAAAATAAATGTTAGCTTAAGAGAAAATGTGTTCACTGTTCAAACACATTTTTACTATACAAATAAAAACAATATATATATGATATATTTTATGTAATAATGTTTACTTATTAATTTGTGATGACGATCCTACGAGAAGTGTATTTGCAACTTTATTATGAAAAATAAGCCGTGCATTACCAGGGGCCTGACAGTGGAGGTCTGCAGCCAGGGGCCTCTCCCAAAATCTGTTAAAAACCGCCACATCACACAACAATCCGCCAAATTAATATGTTGTTATAGTGACTGTATACTTTCTATAGTTACGCTACTATCTATGTTGCAAACGCCCTGGCAGAACACATTGGCTAGTGATGGAAGATGAGGAGTCATGAAGCGTTTCGACACATCAAAACTGTATTGATACTGTCTCGATACTGTGTCACTGAATACTGACACCTGCTGGACATTAAAAATCCCTACAGCCAACGTAGATAGACTGACTTGATTAACCAGTGTAAACAATAACATTTAACTCATTGTATTTTATATATTGTAATATTTCATATCTTAAGTTAAATTGAAAATATGTGATATTTTTAGATACAGTCAATAAATAATGTGAACATGAACCATACAGTGAAAATTTGGGTTAAAGTGTTTGAAATGAGGATTCTTGTTGACTGAGGTTTTTTTTACACATTTTTAATTTAAAAAAATACGTTTTTCCAACGTTTTGAAATTTAGTCTGTTACGTTTTTTCGACTATGAGTCAATTTCAGCTGAATTTGGATTCAGATAGATCAAGTAGAAACTGAAAAGAGCCGGATGAAAGAACGAAATGAAAACAATTGCCTTATTTTCCGGTGTAAGATAAAAATGGTCCCACAGTGCGGAAATCTTTCGTTTGCCTTGAGGCTCCATAGTTGAGGCTGTTCCGAAAAGGATCAATAAGTTTTGGCAACTGCCAAAGTTTTGGCAACTGCATCCCATTGACAGATTTGCTTCTTTATAAACACAGTTTGGCGCCTCATTGTCATTTCGAAACAGTTGCTGTATCGGTCATGTGACTTGCTGAAATCAATACGCTCACCAACACGGGTTTTGGTCTGTGGGCTTGATACATGCAGTGTTGCCATGCAGTTTTACCCTCAAAATGAAAATGAAAATCAACCTGGCAAGACTGACGTAAACGCAAATTGTTTCCATCTGCATTCGACTACTTTTGCCCGACGCTAGGCCCCAGATGTGTGGCACAAATTTTATTTTTGAAAAACTGAATCTGAATGGATAGAAGTGAAACTGAAAAGTAAGAATTATTTAAGGAGCTGAATTTTTCAATAAAATTAAATACAGTTTTGATTTTATTGTCAAACACATTCAAACCAACAGATTCCATTTCAGGTTAGTCTATTCAGATTCAGATTTTAAAAGCAGTTATTCAAAATGATCAATTCAGGTTCAAAATGATCAATTCAGGTTCAAAATGAATTATTCACATTCAGATATAAAAAATTATATTTCAATTCCTAATGGCACAAAATTATACTTTTGCATACTTTTTAAAGCTCAGATTTTTTAAGTTGAAACATATTTTAGATTGTACTAAAGAATTTGAAAGAAATTAATGGATAACTTATCCAGGAGTTTGTTATATAACCCAGAACAACATCAGAACACCTAAAATGCTTGGAAAAGGATTTGAACATCCTTCAATGAGTTGCAGTGCAGCAATTTAATACTTGACATTATTTGCTCAATACAGATTTAATACATGTATAATGTCTCAATAGATTGAGATTTACTGTTGAATTTTTCCTAATCTCCAGGTAACAAAAGTTCCCTTTTACAAGGAAACAAACTAAGACTAACAAGATCCTGTCTAATTGCCACTGAGTACTAACTGCTCAAGAAAGAACTGGGAGTTGCTATTAAATCCTCAGAGTAAATTTGATCATTTTGATCCAGTAACGTTTTTACTGTAATCAGTCCAGCTTTCTCATAGCATTGTGTATAATGTAGACCCTAACGAAACACAAAATAGCTTTGAAATTAGCCCTAAATGTGCAGACAGCACGTTGTCCTGCAGTTTGTAATTTAATAGATCATTTTTACACCCAGAAACAAATATACTCTACTAACCTCCAGATTTGGACAAAAACAGACGTCTTGGCCAATCAACAGCTGTATCGTAAACCACAGCTTCTG
Source organism: Orestias chungarensis (assembly GCA_032876305.1). Lineage (NCBI taxonomy): Eukaryota > Metazoa > Chordata > Actinopteri > Cyprinodontiformes > Cyprinodontidae > Orestias > Orestias chungarensis. The sequence continues at coordinate 1,978,758 of JAVLVB010001078.1, read as the reverse complement.
AAAACACAGCGATTCAGTTTACAAGTCCATGTGACTGTTGCTTCCACAGAGCAGAGGCTTGAATCTGAGCCGTTAATAGGAGCTGAGTCAGTAACTGTAAAAGTCCTTGGAAGGTTTTGTCAAAGCAACACAGTCAAACTTCTTGTAATCGTTCTGTCTCGCTGTTGACCGTATTACAGAAACGTAGTCTACCTGGGAAAGACCAGTAAAACGTTTCTACAGATACGATTTAACCCAGGTTTGTTAAAAGCAATTGGTTATTTTTTTTAAATAAATAATTATCTTTATATTGTTATTTATTAAACATATACAATGTGAACTGTGTCATGAGTGGTTGCTGTGTCTAACAGGAAACATTACATTAGATTCATCATCATCATGAACCTATTAACTTAATTTAGTACTTTGGCTGATACTTAAGTTTATTCTTCATGTTATCATTTTACAATCGATGTGAAACAACAGCTTTAAGAAACAGGCCTTAAAAAAGAAAGACTGAATGATTAATGAAGTCTGTTCACTGATTATATCTCGGTTTAGCGTAGTCTTTGTTTTGGCAGTGACATTTTTGCTGTTTTCAGCACACAACAAATTACACTGCTGGCTTCTCCCCCAGTATCCGATGTGATTTTTGGGTATTTGCAGGCCAGTTTTGTACCACAGCTAAGCTTGTCTTGTGTGACTCGAGCTTGGATACAATAGAAAATGAAATTAAGAGTTGAAGCTGAAAAGGAAGATTTTTTTGTTTTTGTTTTTTTACATCAGCCATTTCATTTTATAATAGTGTTTGTCTGTCAGATGTAAAGGCAGTTTTTCAACCTAAGCTCTTGAGGCTAAACACAAAGCCCTCCACAGGAGCTGCTCCTACAATGCTAAATACGACACTTCCCTCTAGAGGACGAAGCCTACAAGTAAATCTAGACCTCTCAAGCAATGTGGAGGTTACTGAACACACGTGGAAAATCTTTCTGTTGTCTATAGATTTACAAGTTAGAGCTGAAGTTAAAGTTTGGTTTAAACAGGAGAAGTACAAGAGAGGCCATAAAGGAGACGTTTGCATACTTAGTACTAGACAGCTTGAGAGGATTTCCTCCTGTAGGCGCCACACTGAGCACATCTGGAAAGATTTGACATTTCTTCCCATTTTCAACATTTTGCCATGTTACATTCTTATTCTAAATTGTATGAAAATATTACATTTACAAGTAATTTTATACAAAAATACCCAATAATACAAATGTATTTACAATAGAAAAACCATTAAAAGTGTTCGCCATGAACAGCCATGGACCTGTTTCCACTGATCATCCTTTAGACGATCTTAAAGGCTGAATAGAGTTTCTTGTAGTGAATTCGATTGATTTCACTTAATTTGGAGAGGAACTAATGTGTCGGAAAAACTTTTCCTAAAACTGGCCAGCAATGTAAACTGGGAACTCAAGGGAGAAAAAACTTAACCAGCCTCAACCAAAAAGCATCTCAACCATGAGATTCTGTGGTCTGATGAGACAAAGGTTTAACTTTGTGCTGACTGACGACGCCTTTTCCATAGCTAAACTATTCTGTGAGTAAAAATCTATCCACATTTAATTACACCTCTTTAGAACAGCTTCCGATGTGTGATTGATGTCCTGTTTTATACTTGTCTTGTTCAACATGTGCAGTACTAGACACTGATAATTTTTGCTTTTATGATTACATTTGATTGACTTCTTTTTCCTTGTAAAATGTGTTTATGTTTTCAGAAAAGCACTAGATAAACAGAATATATTATTGCTATTATATTATTATTATTATGATGATGTTTATCAGCCTGGATGAAATCTGTTGAGTGTTTTTACGCCTTAATTTTTAATTATTTCTAATCAAGATAACAAAAGGCAGAGATCAACTGCTGGACTGAGGATAAAAAAATCAACCCAGGCATTTTGAGCACAGACTGGACCACCAGGAATTTACAGAAAGATGCCTAAGCACACAATGTCTAGTCGGTTTAAGTGGTTCTATCAATCTATTTATCATAACTGCTTTCAAGTACAGGGTGGCTTTAAACCACTCATTTAATGTCAATTAAACCTCAAGGCTGAGAAATTAGCAAACACCATTTAGAATATTTGACCAAAATTGAATGGTAACATGTATACATAAAAAAGTAATTATATTCACAACTGTCAGCTGAAAAATTATTAACATAAACAATAAGTAGAGTAAAAGGGTATTTATGTATAAAAGACAAATATATTAAAATTGTTTGTTTAAACTTTATGCAACTTTTATGTTAAGCAGCATCTTCTGGCAAATCCTAATTTGTTTCAGTCTAAATTTTATCTGCAGGTGCAAAAGGTAAACTTTTTAACTGAGGTTCAGAGTTCCTCACACTCGCCTGGGTGGCCGCCGCAGGTCTCTGCTATTCCTGAAATCCTTTCTATCCATTTCATCCACCTGCAGCTGTTTCGGATGCAGCTGCTCAAGGGAGCCCTCAATCATAGCCACCGGCAAACATCTGCCCTTTTTTCATACACATTTCGGGGCTTGCCGCTTTAATTCAACCTGTTTTTGGCTTCCTTCTTTTCATTTTTTAAATCTCTCTATGTTACGTTCTGCGTTTTCTTTGTGGTGGTTTGACAACCATGGTCCAAGAAAGGGGACATCAGATGTAATTTGTCCATCCTAGAATAAATGATCAGTAAAGAGGTAATTTACCAAAAACTGTCTGAATATCCTGCAGGGGACAAGCCAGTGTCTAGACTTAAACCTGGCTTGGCTGGATCTATGACTAATGCTCTGCTTGTCAGTTTATGTGGGGGACCAATCAAAGGTTTGTACTAATGCAACTTATTTTTTAAGGTATCAGAGTAAAGGGGCCTGACGTGGTATGGCACACTTTTGCAGGTTCTTCAAATATAGTTTTTTAAGTTTTTTGCAATGTGTAATTGTTCTTAAAACTGAATGCACTTTGTTTTAGTCTATCCAATAAAATCATAAAACAGTGAAGGTGTAGTAATGAATCTGAGAAAATCTATTAAATAAATAAGGTTAAGGATTTTTAGCACTAAACCTAACTGGAGTTAAACAATTTTATCAACCTCTGGCTGCTATGTATGAGACTGAACACAATTAGACAACGTTGACATATCTCACTTTGTCCACTAGGTGGTGACAATGAAACATTAGAGTACCCTTTTCATTGTTTTGCTTCTTTTTTTACTCTTTATGGGAGATCCATACTAATATATCCATTTCAAAATATTTCACCCAGACTATCTATCTATCTATCTATCTATCTATCTATCTATCTATCTATCTCTCTCTCTCTCTCTCTCTCTCTCTCTCTCTCTCTCTCTCTCTCTCTCTCTCTCTCTCTCTCTCTCTCTCTCTCTCTCTCTCTCTCTCTCTCTCTCTCTCTCTCTCTCTCTCTCTCTCTCTCTCTATCTATCTGTCTGTCTGTCTATCTATCTATCTATCTATCTATCTATCTATCTATCTATCTCTCTCTCTCTCTCTCTCTCTCTCTCTATCTATCTATCTATCTATCTATCTATCTATCTATCTCTCTGTCTCTCTCTCTCTGTCTGTCTGTCTATCTTTCTATCTATCTATCTATCTATCTATCTATCTATCTATCTATCTCTATCTCTCTCTCTATCTATCTATCTATCTATCTATCTATCTATCTATCTATCTAT
>JAVLVB010001078.1:1962202-1974972 GCA_032876305.1 Orestias chungarensis | reverse complement strand
TCTCTCTCTCTCTCTCTCTCTCTCTCTCTATCTATCTATCTATCTATCTATCTATCTATCTATCTCTCTGTCTCTCTCTCTCTGTCTGTCTGTCTATCTTTCTATCTATCTATCTATCTATCTATCTATCTATCTATCTATCTCTATCTCTCTCTCTATCTATCTATCTATCTATCTATCTATCTATCTATCTATCTATCTATCTATCTATCTATCTCTATCTCTCTCTCTATCTATCTATCTATCTCTCTCTCTATCTATCTATCTATCTATCTATCTATCTATCTATCTATCTATCTATTTATCCAAATAATAAAAAAAAAAACCTGTTTGCAGTGATGTGTCCCGTGATGCACCCAAACTGATCCTAAAACAGTTGGGTCGCTGTTTCTCTCCCACTTTATTTCAGAAAACAAAGGCAGTACAAACATGAGAAGCTTGGGTGTCAGAGTGGGTGAACCCGAGCTGACCCCCTCCAGCCTGTCAGGATGACAAAGAGCTTTGGTAATGTGCCATGTTGGTAGTTAATGCAGGAGACTTGCTTGAATTCGGACATCAACTATTTAGAGATTCCGTACAGATATTTTCTCTTTTGTTTTTAATATTTAAATGCATCTGTGTATATTGTATGCAAATCTACAACCAACAGTTACAGCTTAAGCTCGCAAAACAGTATTAAAAAAGAAAAACATGGTCCAGAAAAACAAAAATAAAACAACTCGCACTCTTGAACAAACATCTGGAAATGTAGGATACAGTAAAGAGTCTCGACACGTCGTCTGTATCATCATCTATACAAGAAAAAACAAGTTTCTTCAGTTTTTCAGTCATTCAGGAAAATCACTACAAGCAGAAATAAAATCTGGTGTGAACTCAATTAGTTTAGTTAATTTGGAAATTAGAAATCAGCAGCAGTATCGATGTAGACTTGGCGTCATTTCCTCGTCTGTCTGTGTTTTAGGTGCAAACCAGATTGTTTCCATAATAAACAGTGATAGCAATGACCGGAATGACAGTGCAGTCCCTCAATGATAATCCTTTGCTTTATTTTAAATTATATATGTATGTTGCATAACATTTAGTCACATTGGAACCCAAACTTTAATGTTTTTAACAGGATTTACCAGTAGAGTGTATTCCAGAATATTAAAGTGGAAGAATACTGATGTGAACTTGCTTTAGGATGTTTTCTGATTAGTGAGCTGCATGTACTTTCTTGTAATAACATTTTAGGGAGAGACATATATACATTTATTTGCATGCCACAATTTTGAATAGCCCCATTACACATAAAGTTAAGGGTTCTGTGACCAAACATCATCCAAACCATCAAACATATGAAAGAAAACTGTTTAGTGCCTCATTTAAACTCAAAAATATTTTGGAACAATTGTAATTCAGCAGTGATGTGGAGGGATGGATTACAAGCGAACACCAAAAGGACCTAAGCTTCTTCAAAAAGCCCGTTCCACTCGGCCCCTTCTTCCATACAGCCTAACTGGTCACTCCAGGTCACTCTATTGTATTAGTTACGGGTCTTCAAATCCAGGCATCAATGTCCAGTCCATCTTTTAGATGAGTTGCAAGAAGAAGAATTATTATAAGAAGTCTAGTTTGTATTTTACCAAAAGAAAGTGGAAGATGGAAAATATTGTTCTCTCAAAAACATGTTTTATGCAAGAAAGTTTTGATACTCTGTGCAAAAACGTATGTAACATTAAAAATTAGTACTGCACATTATCTTAAACCGTGAAACATGACCGTGGCAGAATCATGCTGTGGGAGAGTTGATGGGTAAATGATCCTTTTTAGCTGTAGTCTACAGTGGCCCTACACATACAAAGTTCACGACCTAATTTATACAAGAATCTTTTGGCTAAACCAGATATCTACCAACTGTTTTTCTCTAGTGCAGTTGTTACTGCATGGAAAGGTGGTTCAATTCATGCCTGTCACATAGATTAGATTGTTATCTGTCAAAGGGTCAGAGAACCGCATGTCATTTACCACCTGTTTCACAATTTTGCACTACATCTTTCCTTAGGGACAAAAAGGAATCACAATGTGTGGATGTACATACTAAAATGTGTACAAATACGTATTCAAAAGACAAATAATAATTAAAACATACTGTCAATGACATAATGTCAAATCATAAAGAGATCTGTCAAAAATAGAAAAAGAATAACAGATGTTATGCTTGTTACAGCCAATATATTTAGGAGGGGGTGGGGGAGCCCCTGGTTGCCCCCACCTCAGGAGCACGCGCATCTTTGGGAGGTGCAGGCGTCGCGCGGCTTCCAAGGCGGCCGCAGCCGCTTGTGCGCATGTTTATTATAGAGACTAACGGGGCAGGTCTTCATCATTGCGCCGTGGACTGATGTTCAGCTGGGGAAGGCGACGGTTCGCAAAATAAGAGAGCAAACAGAGCAAGAAGAGGCTTCAGATCGGGGGGGAAAAACAATCGACAAATAAGGCGACATCATGGGCAAAGTGCAAGGCGGAATGAAATGCGTGAAATATCTGCTCTTCGTGTTTAACTTCATCTTCTGGGTGAGTCCGCGGTGGGAAGGGATCTTACTGCAGACACTGTTGTTGATGTGAAACATTCAGATATGGAGGCATATATTTGATCTCCCGTGTTAATAAATGATCGCTAAGACAGAAGAATGAATACTAACATTTAATAATAAGAATGATGACACTGTGTGGGAAAGATTTGCTTTACATGTTCAATATTTATCACACACCAGATTATGCCTGTACAGTCTGTTTACACTGGGTTTTTTTAAAGGGGAGCATAGTTTAAGAATTTTAAAGGAAGTCTTTTGCACAAATGATCTCCTTTTGCACCAGCCAATTATTTAAAGTGTTTTTAATTGTTCATCTTTCATTTGCAGATCTCAGACACTTTTACACAGAATGGTTAATGCTCAATATGAAGCTTCTTGTTTGTTTGTCTTGTTTTGTGCAGCACATAATGTAGATCACAGCTGCATACTGTTGCTATTTTTCTAACACAGATCCATTTTCCTGATTGTTTCCTTTCCATGACTTTACTGCTACACTTCTATGAACAATAGAGCGTCAGAAGGCGTATTTGCATCTGTTGTTTTTCGTTTGATGACCTGCTCTGATAAACTTTAGATGCACATTTGGCATCACCTGACATTAATCAGTTTATGATGGGTGTGAAAAACTAAATAACCCCTTGTCAGTTAGTTAGTTTACCGTATTTCTTTAAGGCTGACATAATTTATTTGATTTATTTGATTACCGCACTGTTAAATCAGCATATCCCTAAAATGGGAACTATAGCTGATAAAATTAAGAAATGTGTCAATAATCAACAAATCATGTTTCAGGTTGTTGTTTTTTTAAATCTAGAGCAGATCAGAAAAAAATCATTGACATCTATCCGTCTGTAAAGGGACACAAAGCAACCTCTAATGCGTCGGGACTCCAGTGAACCACAATAAGAGCCATTATCCACACAAGGATGAAACAACAGCGCTGGGCAACCAAAATCACTCCAAGACCACACAGACAACTCATTCAGAAGTTCACAAAGGACCAGATCTTAATGGGCCGAAATGGAATCCACTGTAGAGTCTCAGGGTTAAAATTAAAGCTGATTAAAAAGAAATGAAAGGCTTTTCTCAAAATGGAGTGGGATAGTCAAAGTCTGAGAATAAATCCCATATATGGAGGAATTGATCAAAATTCCTCCTAAGCAATGTAAAAATCTAATCAATCAAAGACACCTAAAACATTTAAGTTTGATAAGAAAATTGTGTAATCAGGGAAATAGTTTCACACAGCAATGCATGTAGACATTAGAATAAGCAAAAGGTTGGATATCAAGGCTTGGAAAAACTGTTTCCCTCTTCTGTTGTTCAGTCTCTCGTCTCACAGACTCTTCCTGGAATCAGTCGCATCTTTATTCGATTACGCTCCTGCTTTAAATTGAATTAATCTACTATTAGTTGTAAACTCCGAACCAGAGCCACACTTCATTTCTCGCTCGTCGAGAGAAGGAAATCAATGCAGGTACAAAGGCAAACGCCTGTTTCGGTTGTCATCCGTGTGCACTGGTGTTTTACTGTTAAATGATGCAGTATATTCGTGTTTTAATAGGCGGCATTGACTCTGCCCTGCAAGAGGATCTCTTGTCTCATCCCAAACTGACAGCAGCCTCTTTGTTTTTGCCAGAAAGGAGAGCTCCTGTTGCCGGAGCCAAAAGAGGCGTACAGTGCGTTGTCATTTTGGGGTGCACAGCCAACATGCAGCCACTGCCAACGTGAGTTACATCACCAAGGCACCGTGAGGCTGGCACAAGCAGTGGCTGAAGTGCACCCTGGGAGACGGCCCCCCGATGTTCTTCAAATATAATAGTCCTAGTAGACATGTGAGGTGCTTGAGCAAGAAGTATAATCTCCTTTTACTGATTATGTTTGATAGGGCATTTAGATGATACTTTCTTAAAAAGTAAAGAAAGCAGAACTAAATAATTGTATCTATATATTTCTATAACCTCAGATCATCACACTTTTGGATCTCTTTTCCTCTGTGTAAACAAACAATTTCATATTAGTTCGTGTGTGAGCCTAGAAAACTGTCAGTTTTAAAGTTTAGCTTACCGAAAACAGGATGCAGAACGTGCTTGAACTTTTTCTTTTCAGTTTCGTTCAACGGAGCCACGGACGCTGAGGAGATGAACAGTTCACATTCCTGGCACAAGCCTGTTTTGAATAAACAGAAGATAAAACAGACACTGAGCCTTGTCAACCGCTTTCCTCGTGTGACAAAAGCAACAGCGTCACCTGCAGAATTTTAACCAACAGTTGATCCAGTCAAAAGGAAGCAGACCCCAAATCATTTTTAAGGCTTTGGTGAACAAATCATTCATTTTTGCTTTTTAGTCTAACCTTATGAGTCTATAAGCGCACCCCACAGATCCCCCATGTCATTATGTTGCAAACAAGTGTGGAAAAGCACCCAAAATCTTCAGATACATTCAAAAAACCCTAAGACTACTAAAGATTATGTGATGGATTAGTAAGTGTTTTTTTTTGGTTAATTAAGTTTGAAATGTGATCTTTTTGTAGTTGTCGGGGTTGATGGTGCTGGCCTTGGGTCTGTGGCTGAGGTTTGACTCGAACACCGTGGAGCTCCTGACAAGCGATGGCGCTCCTGATAGCTTCTTCATCGGTATGTTATTGTTTTCAGGCCTTCTTCTCTCACTGTACACCTTCAAAAAGCCCCCAGATTTTGATCAACTGTTTTGTTAATAGCTATTCAAGGACTTTCACAATTTTGTACATTAGAAGAAGGCAGCATATTACACCTAAATCACGTCACAGACACAACTGTGTTTGGCTGTAGGTGTATTGCTTAGTATGCTTGATCTAAATCTACAAGATACCATTGTAAAACTTTCAAGAACTATTACATAAAATACTTTTCTTTCATATATTTACCTATTTTCAGGTGTTTACTTATTACTAAATGCCTGATCGGCCATAATAGTTGATGTCAATCTGGTAAATTAATCAATCTGTAGTTCAGTTTAGGCCAGTACCTTATTTGGAACAGCCTGTAACTGTAAGCTTGATCATGAAGTATTTCTATTTCTAACTTTAACATACTTACAATAGAAAACCTGAAATATAAGCTCCAGTCATTCGGTCCATGATGTCACTGGCATCATATGCATGAGTTAAATATTTCATATGGTGATGCGAGGAATCCGAACAGGAACCAGGCTGCTTCCTCCTTCGTCTTTTGCTTACACAGAAACCAACCTGTGTCAGGATGCATTAGCAAATAATTTTAATAATTAAAGCTAATAAAAACATTACATTTATTAGCAGATTAGAATATCACAGCAGACCAATAAACAATACAGTAGTAATACACAAATGTGGCCTTAATGAAAAGTAACATTACTACCAGCATGAGAGGTTTTGGTTTCCAAAAACTACTTTTAATCTAACGACCACCAATGGAACAGATATTCTAAGTGATTAAATGGGACATTCAAAAATATTTAAGTATGATAAAATGTATTATTTTTGTCACTTGCTTTAAAAAGTGACTGTCATATTTTATAGAAAGTCATTACGTACAGTATACGCCAATGGAAATATTTCAATCTTTTATTTTTGGGTCATTTTGATTAGTAGGGGTTATAGAAAAATGAGAAAACAAAATTTTGATGTCTCTAAAAATGAAAATATTACATTGGATGAATGAAAAAAATGACATTGTAAACTAAAATGTCAGGCTTCTGAACATGCTGTGTTAAATTGCACTCAATACTTGGTTGGGGTTCCATTTGCACAAAATACTGCATCCGTGTGGCATGGCATGGAGACCATCAGCAACCTGTGGTACTTCTGAGTCGTAATGTGAACCCATGTTTCTGTGATAGTGGCTTTCAGATTTCTGCTCCTAATAACCACTTTACCTGGAAAACGAATTTAGTTATTCATGTAGTCATTAACCACTCACCATATATCTTGTTCGCTGTTACATTTGAAGCTACTGTACAGTCGCTTTAATGTGGAAGAACGCTGTTTGTTACGTAACGTGTCTGCATCCAGTAAACAATATTTGTTTCATATGAAACATTACAATCTTATCTGAAAGGGAAAAATGAGTTCACTGAATTATTGTAAAGCATTTCTTTTTAAATGTAATCAACAGCAGTTTGGCAGGAAGTCCCACAGAGAGGGAAGTGGGAGGCATGGCTGGTGGGTTGATGGTTTTATTTGTGGCTCAGAGGTTGTTCTGTTTAAAGTGCAAGAATTTAAAACAATTTCAAATAGTTAGTCAAGTTAAGAGTCTTACAACTGCTTCATTGACTGACACAGTAAGTCAATCGACCCTAAATCAACTGCTCACAAAGATCTTTAGAAATAATTGAAAAATGAGCCGTTAAGCATTAAAAATGCAGCCCTGTTTGGTTCTGTTATCACATAACTTGGTAACACTTTGTAGTCTTTTTGAAAAACCGAATGAGAGTTTTTCTTTGCATAACTCCCACTCAACACACAGCAGATTATTAAGACATACAGTAGAGAAGACGAGCAGCCCTCAGTGTTCAGTCGTCAGCACAACAGGCTCTCTCTTTCTGGTTCTGTGTAGGAGCGCATGCTTTGAAAGAAGCCTGTTCTTGTTGTTCCCGTTTAGAGCATGACCTAAAATGGTGACTTCACTTCATCAGCTCCCTGCTGTGCTGTCATGAAGCCGGTTTCTCCCTCGGGAACAGAGGACCAGGTTGGGTGTGTCATATGGAAACACTCCTGTAGACTCCAGTTTTGGTTGTTGTTGTTTTTTACACAAGCGGACTGTTTAAACCCTTTATGCAAACTTAGAGAAGCAGGTGAGATAATATTTTTACAATTTGGTTACATGCAAATAGCCAAACGTTATCAGCTGAAAATATTTTTACTCAAGTTTGCTTTCAAAATTCGGAAACAGTTTTTGTTTTTCATCCACTACATCTGCATTAGATCGCTTTGTAGAAGTTTTTTTTTGTTTTACATTCAACTGTGGCAACAACAAAAAAAGACTGTAAAATATATTTATGGCCTGATAAGTTACTCAAAAGTTTTCTCCAAATGCATTTCTTAATGGATAAAAGCAAAAAGCTATTTCAAGAACTTTGAAGCCTTATGGTTGCAAGATATTCTCATGACTTTGGTTGCAGAAATAACACATCAAGAACACCTGCCACTTGTTTATATCTACTTTATCCACGTTTATCCCTCAATATTTGGTTTTAATTTCATTCCAGTGGCCTCATTAGAAAAATATATTTAGGGAGAAAAATATGTTTTTCTTCCTTCCTCACTTATCTTCCTGGTGAAACATCGGTGAAATATCAACATTGTTAAGTTTGATTTTATTCTTTAAAAAGTGTTCATAAAGCTTGTTATTACGGTTTATATAGAAAACATATCCCTGTTTACATACAACATGCAGATGAGTAATTCTGTCAGTAAGTCAATGCAGCTCCAAGAAACCCTTCCTCCTGGAGGGATAACATTAGTAACAGCTCAGGTTTCATCTTAGCATGTTGATCTAAAGCTTTAAGAATCGGAAGTAGCCTCAGTGAATGAGTAGGATCATAATTACAGGAGGCAGCTGAGGATCTCCATGAGTTGCTTTGGTGCAGTAAATCTAATTTACTGTTCTCATTTTATGAAATTAGATTTAAGATGAACGACACCTGGATATTTGAATGTCTGTTTATGTAACATGGTGCAGAGGATAAGTAGCAACAACACAAAGGCCCTCGTAAGGTTCCTAGAAACACAATAGTAAGTCATCCCCACACACAATTCACCAAAAGCAAAGACAGAAAACACTGTGCTGCCTTAATAAGACAAAGGAACAGCTTTCCCTGTGGATGATTCACTTGCCATACTGTCACTTCTGCACTTCCCAGTGTCAACAGAGCCATCGCGTGTGTGTATATAAGATAGGGACACATTTTAACCCAGAGATAATGCAGATGTTTACACTTCCTAATGTGTGTTTCAATCTTATACCTGCTTTGAAGAAAAAAAATGCCAGGGCTGTTTAGTCGGTGACTGCAAGATCTCACAGGTTTCAGTAACAGGATGTGTTAAAGTGACCGATGGAAAATGTGTTCACACACTGGAGGCTTTCTTGGTCCATCATATTTTCCGTAGCAAAACAACAAATGTGCTTCGAAGACCGTCATGCCGTACTTCAGCTCCCTGCAGGTCAGCAGTCTACTGGCTTCCCTTCGCCTCCCCTTTTGTTCAACAACAGGAAAACAACAGCTTGCGTTGGACCCGTGTGGATTAATTATATTGCTGCAGTGATCAGGTTCCAGCCATGGACCTCAGGGAGCATCCTGGTACATGGTTGCGGCATCGAGGCCTCAGTAGTGAAGGCTGGGAGCGGGGGAGCAGAGAGATGACGTCAACCACGCTGGAGACGAGCAGAGAATGGCCGTGGTCTCCACCAGTTAGGGGCTACAACATTTGATTTGCACTTTCCTTTGTGACAGATTGTGTCTGATTCACTGGATACGTTTCCAACAGAGGGAACGAACAAAGCATGCAACTGAGAATGTCAACAATTCAAAATACATCTCTGACAACTCACTTATTACAGGCGAGACAAACCCTTAGATTTTTGTCTAACAAGGAAGATCTTATGGCGATATTTGGAGGTAGAAAAACCAGGTAATTTTAGTGGTTATGTTCTGAACATTAAACTGTCTCATTGCTTCAAAATCTAAAGTCTCTGCTTTACTTTTCTTATTTTCAATCCACAAACTGTGTGGCCAAACAGTTTACAAACCCCCATATCCTAAAGATAATCATTTTTTTTAAGCTGAAATCAGCCTGGCAGCTAGCACTTATCTCCATAGAAAGCTGTGAAACTCTGAGTGAAGGAGTAGGCTGATAATCAAACTGTGAGAGGTGGGAGGCAGGCCTGAAGTACTGAGCTAGCAAAGACCTTTCCACCTACATGTTTCAGCTGTTACTCAAACACAACAAAACAGTCTTTTTATAAACCTCCCCAGAGACATGATGGCATGTCAGATTATGCTGCCACCCTCAGGTGAAGCTATGGACTCTAGGAAAATAACAATTCTCTTTAAGTTTCATTTTGTCTGACCAAACCCAACAAACAATGAATAATCTGTTTTTTTCTGTGTCTTTTTTCAGCCGTTTACATCCTTCTTGGTGCAGGAGGCCTGATGATGGTCGTCGGCTTCTTCGGTTGTTTTGGGGCCATACGCGAGTCTCAGTGTCTTCTTGCATCGGTGGGTTCAAATCCTCAGGGTTGATGTGTACAGTTTCCTTACCACAGAGCTGCTGCTATTCAAATCTTTGTTTTTCTTACAAAAGAATCTAATAAATTGTAAACCTTCACTTTAAACGTCTATGGAGATTAATAAAAATGTGTAGTTTCTTATCCTAAGTATTCGCTGGGACACAGAGAGTACTCTATAAGTGATCACTGAGACCAGCTGATGTAACCTTAAATCCTTATAAAATGTTTATATTATGTAATATTTGAAACCATCTATTCCACTTGTGCAGTTCTTTGCCTGCCTCCTGATAATCTTTGGAGCAGAGATTACAGCTGGTGTGTTTGGATTCCTAAACAAAGATCAGGTAATGCGACTGATGATTGATTAAGTCAGTTACCTCAGTTTGTCACACGTCTAGAAGCTAATCACTCCTTCTGTCCTCTGTTGTTCTTTTATAATAGATTGCTGAGGAAATCCAGAAGTTTTACAGCGACTCGATTGCTGATAACAACAATAATGGCACCGCCATAGCATTGATTTACCACAGAACTGTGAGTACAGCTTAGCTTTTGCCCTTTTTCTGTTTCCTTGAAGCCCTAAATTGTGGCACGTTCATATTTCTTTACCTGTTGCTTGTACAGCTCGACTGCTGTGGAGGTTCCACTTTGGAGTCAAACAATCAAGAATTGTGCTCAGACTCAGAGGACAGACATGTAAGCTGACTGTAACACCTACTAACCACATGTTGGCAGTATAGGACTGAGTCTCAGTGAACATTGTGGATCTGATTATGTATTTTTTGGGGATTTTTGTAGGACTGTCTTACTGCGATATCAAACTTTGTCGATGAAAAACTTCTCATCATTGGATACGTAGGGATCGGCATCGCTGGCGTAATGGTGAGAATCTGGGAAACGTTTAACCTAATACAACAAACCATTGAGCATGTTTAAATATATATGTGTAAATACCGGCTTCTTATCTCTTTTCAGATTATTGGAATGATCTTCAGCATGGTCCTGTGTTGTGCCATCAGGAACAGCAGGGAAGTTATATAGGTGCACTGTGACCCACTCAGCCACCCACACCCACTTACACAGCCAGATATCAGCCAGACCCTCTACACACGTGCACAAACCTTCATAATCAATGTATCCGTGAGGGTAGAGCAGCACTACCGTTCCATGTCTGTGACGCTCTGTTTAGATCAAACTGAAGAAGTTGGGAAATCAACTGTAAAGGCTAAATTCAACACAATACGCTGGACCATTTCAAACCTTCCTCTATGACCTCACCATCACATTCCTAACTCGGTTCTTTTCCATTGTTAATGCACCGCTTTGTAGCGCAGCGACGTGACAGTCCCCGCTTTTAAACCTGTTTTTGTTAGGCTGCTGGTGCTCTGCAGGGTTCGACTAACACTGTAACCTTACAATACGCAAGGCCTTCAATGACACAGGAATGTTGTGAAGGAGTATTTCTGTAAATATGAACTATTTTACACGTTTGCAGTTAAAACTATTTATCCTGTCCATTTCATTCTGTTTTTGGGGCCCAATGGTTGTCAAACTTTGTGTGATTAAGACTTTCGAGGACTAGCCTACCTTTGCAGAGGGTATTCTCTATGATGTGCTTATTTCAATTTTTTTATGTTTTAGTGAAACCTCTAACTGCAGAATAATGTGTGGATCACTTCATATATTTAACATCCCCGTAACAACTATGCTTGCTCTCTGCCTCCACTTTTAAGTATTTCTAGTGTGAAGCACGAATGAAAACTCTGAATTGCTGGTGAGGTGTGATGAAGAACTGCCCCCTTTTGTACATCAGCGGATTTTTCCCAGAGTTCAGTAAAATCCTCTGCTGAGCTCTTTTTGAAGCATGTTTAAACTTTAACAGGAAGCTAGTTTGTTTTTTGTGTGAATTTCTGTGGATGTAAATTTTGTTGGGCGTGCCAATAAGATGTGAAATAGAAAATGATATAGTGTGTCGTTCTTTTGATGATACTAAAATTACTGGGTGCTTTTATTGAGTTTTTTTGTTTGTTTTTTGTTAACGTGAATCACATCTGAGAACATTTGATTAATCATTTACTTTTTCTTAACGGTACAAATTTGATGCAACACTTTAGTCTTAACTAAGTAAATCATGCCATCATGTGGAGCCTTGGGTGACATATTGGGTGATAGTAAAAGGCCATCCAAGTCTCAAGACCAAAAACTTTGACAATACTTAAACAGTTGACTGAAGTTTACAACTAAAGCTTTTATAACATAAATGCTAAAGAACTACAATGATATATTCCAGTTAGATTTGACCAAAATGTAGCTTTCCAAAAACTCCAGGTTGGTTTGGCTTAAAACTAATCATGCAAATTTGGAAAAACACCTCATACCCCGATGTTTTTTTTTCCATTTAAAAAGGTACTTTTAAAAGTGATTTTCGCCTCAACACCATCAATACTTGTTTTTTTGCTGGGGTTGGACAATGACACTGAAACACCTGTCATTTTAGTGAGGGAGTTTCCTGGGTAAATTGGACCAGCCTGGTGGCCGATCTTCATTAATTGGCATTGCACCAGTAAGAGCAGAGCGTGACGATCCAGTTAGCAGGTTAGAGCAGTTTTGATCAGAATATTGCAACGCACTCAAAATTATGGGTACCAAACGTTAAAGGAGCGCATATTTCGGGCTGTGGATGATTACGAGAGCAGGACTTGTTAACGTCATTCCCAAGACTAATCAATGCTGTATAGCTCCAAAAAGAGGGAATCTTTAAGTAAATATTTGCTTAAAACTAAACAAAGGGTTTACCAGATAGAGCCAATGTTCTTCCATGGGCTGCAGGAGGACCAAGGAGGATGGCCAGTAGGGATTGTATCAAAGTAAATGTGTTTTATGCTTTAAATCTTCATCTTATAAAAAAAAAAAAAAAAAAAAAAAAAAAAAAAAAAAAAAAAAAAAAAAAA
>JAVLVB010001078.1:1934192-1962102 GCA_032876305.1 Orestias chungarensis | reverse complement strand
AGGGATTGTGCTGTAAGAATCTCTTTATGCCAAAACTAAATCATTGTAGTTTGCATTTAAAGGAACGGGACACCAAAGTGAATGAGACAGAAATATTTAATGGATCCAATATGTGCAAAAAGCTAAAATAGTGACAGAATGTAACAGTCATCTCTCACAGTATTTGATTATTTCAAGTCAATAATGCAGGATAAAAAATTACTACATTACTGCTATAATACAATATGATCCATAAATTGAGCATAAAATTGTAGTACTTTGCGCTGTAAAGTTCTGAAGTGTGATTATGTGGACAAACAATGAAATATGGAGCCTTGTAACAGAGATACAAATAAATGCGGAGGCTTCTCAGGGTTGGGAAACTTGAATGGTCCCACATCAGTATGAAGGCTCAAGATCGGTCCCAAAAAATTAACTAAATAAGCTAAAATGTTTAAAAAATACTGGGCCTCATTAATGTAGCCATCTAGAATCTTATTGCTAGGTTAAAGGCTCAGTGTGAGGAGACATTAATGGTAACAGGAGAAAAAAGAAAAAAAAATATATACATATGTTCATATAAAGCTATTAAAATATTTCCAATATTAGCAAATAGAAAAACTGAAAGAGTAAACACAAAAATAGGTCTGAGTTTCACACCCTCATAGAGGGAATTAGGATATGAATGTTTTGGGACAAGGACAGATGAACACTGGGATTCTGAGTCCACAAATGTCAAAGGCAACAGATTCAAGTGCAAACTGTGGGTTCAGTTGGTTTCAAACTCACAAAAGTATGCAAGTACAACACAGCTGTCGAACTATAAAGATGATAAAAAAAAAAAAAAGAACTTCTCAGACAGGAGCTCTTTTTTTTCTGTCATTGTGAACCGATTGTATAAAAGCTGCCAGGTGTTCCACCAGGCGCCGTTCGTAGCGTGTCTGCCGACGCGACTCAGACCGACAGGACACTTGGAGAAAAGTTGTCCAGGATATATTCGCCAACGCCGACGAAATACATGACCTGCACAATTCCAAACAGAGGCGCAATGACCAGCGCCCGACAGCCGGCCCCCTTCAGGAAGGCAGACGGCCCCTCCTTACGCATGATCTTACTGTTGAGAAACGAGGTGTATATTTAGATACATGCATGATTGAGTCAGCGTGCATCAGTAACAGGTGTGTGCCGAAAAAATGACTCATCTCACCTCACACAATCCATGACTCCCTTGTAACTCTCCTCACTTGCTACTTTAAGGGACTGCAGTCGTGTCTTTACCACTGCATGGAGAAAGAGCAAATTCATTTCTGGAGACGTGTTGCCACTGGTGCTTCACCACACACAGAACAGGAAAACAAAACCTACCGTCACAGGGGTTAACCGCCACCGCAGCTGTAGAGCCTGCCACGCACCCGGAGAGGAAGGCCCAGTAGAGGGGCGACGACTCGTTTGGACTGGGCTTCCCAAGGTGGTTCAGGTTGGCAAACAGTGGGAAGTAAACCATAGAAAAGGGGACATCTCTGGAAAAAAAGACAAACCGTGGTTTTATCAGTGAACACTAGACTCATGTGTAGGAGTTTTCTGTCTTATGTGGAGAAAACTGTTTTTCTAAATAAATAAAAATGAGCGTGACCTCATCAGTGTGGCCCCCAGACCCCTGTAGAGGCCCTGGATGCCCTGTTTTTGAAGCAGCTCCTTGGCGATCTGCGTGGCTGACACGGCTCTCGGCGCCGACACCACGGGGCCGGAGTTGTACGAGCGGCTGAGCACGGCGTTTGTCACGGCGAGCTTCGTGGGAGACATCATGACCGGCTTCTGCTGTTGCGCCGCTTTAAAATAAAGAATAAATAAATATTAAAATTAACTTCTAGGATTAACTACCTTTAACAAAACACAACCTGCTTCCTTACCAAGCCTGCCCGCATCCTGTAGCTGTATTTTAAGCATTTCCATTGGGGTTGTGACAATAACTTGGGCCATGCCGGCACCACAACCTGCCAGCATTTCCTTGAACACAGTCAGGCCCTTTCTGTTACCAGAAAATTGAAGTCGCACATAAATAAAACGGTTGGGACATACAGATTTTCTATGACTGATTCTAGACGAGACTGCTCACCCGTCCTTAGAAAGGTGATGACGGAAAAGGTCATTAGCTGCCAGCTTAATGGCCTTCTCTGGTGTGACCAAGGTCAGATTTACAGCAGCGCCTGAGGAAGAAACAAGGACACAGTTAGCAATGATGTCGCAATCTAGTTTCCTAAGACAAAAGGAACAACATTGCCTGCTGCTATTATTAAAACAACAAAATGTAAAACTTAAATTTTTCAATAACTCTGGCAAAGGGGATTATCTCATGAGACATTTCACACAAGTATAGTTTGAAAGGTAATGACAAAGAAAGACAGGAAGGGAATAGAGGGGGAAAACATGATGAAAAGATAAAGTCTAGAAAAATGCAACCAGAATAAACAAGGGAAATAATTATTTTATGTGTAAACTTAAAAAGGTTACAAGTCAGTAATTATGTTACCTACAACACAGAAAATGAAGGGAAGATGTTAGTGATAAGACAGACTGACTTGAACAGTGTGCAGACTTTGAAAAAACTTACAAGTTATCTTTAGGATTATGTTGTACAAAAAAATTAAATAAAAACAAAATCAGCCGAGCTCAGATTAGATTGTAAACTGAAACAAAGTCTGTAAGAACACATGTTATAGTCCAGAGGATGAGAAGCCAGGGTAAGTTGACAGGACAGTGAAGAGACAACCAAGTAGTTACTGACAGGAAGTCAAATTACAGAACAAACAGATGGCAAAACATGAACTTGAGCCTATAATCTTAGGTAGAGCAATATTGTAAGAACCATTTAATATTTGCCTCCATCGTGGCTGCGCCTTATCGGCTAGCCTTCAATATCCCAGGGGGACCCAAGTCTGTAATATGGAAAAACACAGATGCAAACAAGAGCATTCCTCACAAGAGCAGATGCCTAACCTAACGTTCTTCATTTTCTTTGCAGATTTAAATGAAACAGAACATGTTTTAAAAAAGTCAATATAAATATGTCAATAATGGTCAGTGTGTTTTTCACAATTTACTTTACTTTTATTTTCAAAACCCAGGTGTATCATGCAGTAAAAATACAGGAATTATAATAAAGAATAAAACTACTGCACAAAAACCACAGAACAGTTTTGAAATATTAAAATTGACCATTTTCCTACAATTTACCCTATAAAAACAAACATTAACACCCGTCTGCCTAGAGCTTCTTGGTGCTTGTGTTGCGTCTTACCTCTGTACATCCCAAAGTAACCCTCGGATCGAATGGTTTTGACTAGACAGTCCATCCTACACAAAAACAAGAGCACAGAAACATTCCATGAACTCACTGCAAAAGGGGACAGTTCGAGAAAACATCGGACCGGGCTGTAACATTCCACCAAAATTAGCTCAACGGCGTCCTCAACAAAGAGGATCGACAACAATGCACAGCTGTCACGGTCCATCAGCACACGGCACCGTGACTGGGATTCCAGGAAGGCGCCGTTGCGGAATAGTAGCAGATTAAACACAGACGTAGCGGGTGAAACACCCAGGGACCAAACGTCCTTGTCGTGTGGATCACAGCTATAAATACTTACATGCTCTTGTAGACCTGCTGCCCACATCTTTGGTTCTGCAACCTGGTCTTTGCCAAGTCAATGGGGAAGACACAAGTAACCCCAACAATGCCAGCAATGCCGCCATTGATGAGTTTGGCTGGGAGGCTGAAAGATGGAGAAAACTGTTTTAATGAATGAGACACAAAAACATCATATATTCTTATACATACACTAAAGACAGTCCATATAGTTTGTTTATATATAATAATACTCGAGTGAGTTCTCAAATAACTGAATGACTGAGTCTCACCTGATCTGCTGCTGAGACATGTTGACTCCTTTCTGCCACAGGTGAAGGCAAAAGTTGCACAGATGAAGGAACTAAATTCAAGTGTTTGCAGATAGGCTGATAAATGGTGTCCTGGAGAGAGAAAGGAAGCCGGGAGGTTTCTTAACAACTGGGTGCCCTCAGACTCCGAGACTGATCTCATCCCACCCAGAGCTGCTGCTTTAAACTCATCCAGACGTCTCAGAGTCACGTGACTCGTGGGCTGGGTCTGCTTCACATTCCGGAACCCCTTATATGGGTATTCCCGCCTTCCCATTGAAATTTGATAGAGTTGCTAAAAGTTAAGTAGCTCGAGAACGTTTTCAATAATTAAATACCTTATCCGACATCAGATTATCATAACATTTGATACATTTTTTTTTTCAATCTTTTAATGGAAGAAAACTAAAAATGTTTCCTGGTTGCAAATTATGCTAACCAACGTCGTTCAACTAATAAAAATCCCTCCGTAATTTACTATAATATACATTTAGCGTTGTACTTACCACACGACTGTTTTCTACCGCTTTACGTACAGGTTCACGACGTTAAGGTGTTATTATTTCACTCTTAACTTTCCACGAGCGATGAATAAAGCGACTGGAAATTTCCACAGTTCTTATCCGGACAGAGACGGTTGGAACGCGAGCGTCGCTGACAACCAATCAGCGTCAAGACGGCTCAATCGTGTCCAATCAGAGTTTAGACATCGCCACGCCTTAGTTCCTTTCTATTAGCCAATACATCCGTCAGTTAAACGGCTCAGCCAATCATGGGCACTGTGGGCGGTGAGAAGGCGGGACAGAGCCGGGGGGGTCACAGAGTGTGTAAAATGAGTAAATAAGCTTGTTTTAAAAGGTTGAAAATACATTTCTTGTTACGACACACACACAGGAAAGCTTGCTGCAAGAGTTTTATTCTTAAAAGAACTGTAGTCTTCAAACAGGGCTTAGGATAAGATTAAAACTGCTTCTTTGTGAACCATGAGGTGTGGCTGCTGAATGCACAAAGTGGAGCTAGAATTGTAATCTGTTCAGGATCCAGGTATAGCTTTACAAATGTGCTTCAATTAGGAAAAATAATAATAAAAAAGTATTGTTCAAAGAGCTCACCTATTTCATTTGTATTGTATGTTCAAAGGGAAGCTTGTAGAAGGGCAATTTCCTTCAGATAAATCAAATATTGGGTCCAAACATGAATTAGTTTAGGGTTATATACATTCTAAAAAAAAGACTCATAGCTTTTACAATCACAAGGTTATGGGAGTTGGCTTATTCTAGTTCGGTCATACATATGTGCCCTGCGTCTTTGCACTATTTACCTTTCTACATAAATGAAAGTAACCTCTAAAGATTTAATGCATTTAAAACGTTTTAAATTTTATCCAAGAAGAAGTGGGTGTGGTTTTCATAAAATGAATAAATTAATAACTTAAAATGATTGTTCTGATTTATCTGTACCCTTACTGTAGCCTGTTAGAATGATTATTAGACCGCTTGTACCTTCATATGAGCTGAAATGCACATCGACATCATTTGAAACGTAGAATTTTACAGAATAACTTCTTTTTACTGAGTAAGTACAAGTAGAACATCTAAAAATGTAGTGAATGCCACATATCTTGCAGATGTAACCTGCTTTTAGTAATCTCACATCTGATCAGCTCTTCTAGAAAGGTTACACAATGCTGCTTGGAATATTACCAGGTTTGTAAGGATTGTGTGGAAAGCTGGTTTTAAAGGTTTAAACGCATTCCAAGGTATTATCAGAAACCGATTCTGTGTGTATTACCGGAGGCTAAAAGCTTGTGTGACACTATTTGCAAGTCGGGCGTGTCATTTCTGCAAGCTATTGTCTTTGCTTTTTGCTTCCTTTATTAATCAAACACTACCAAATGCAGTGATGTTGGAAACATCAGAAGCTAAGTCAGAAATTTGATGATCATAAACCTAAAAGTATTAACCAGTGGGTGACATGTGGGAAAACCGTAAAGAAATCATACAAACGCTTCAGAGTTAGAAAAACATGATGGTGCTTGTAAAGCACCAAGACTTTTTTGGTTTTTTGTCAAGGCTTTGGTCTTTTTAACGAGTATACAATTACACAGACTTTTGTTCAACTCTTGTCATTTGCATAAGAGTACAAGTAGTTTTTAAAAATAAAAATGTATAATGTGTGTAAATATCTAAATGCAATAATCACATTTGAAGGTGAGCTATAGGGAAGGAAATAAATTATGTCATATCTGTGTTTATATTTGTAGGCTAACACTGAACTAAACACTAAAAGAGATTTCACTGGACATAAAAATGTGTTCCTGCATTATCTAGAGGTGCACCATAATCTGCCGGGACTCGTTCAAACATGTCAGTTTCGCCCAGCGGCATAAACCAAACACAGCCAAGGCTACAGGATGTTTGACTGAAAAAGTGATATGCATGTTCACCATATAGCTGGTGTCCATGCAGTGCTTCGCAATCTGTTTCATCTTTTAGGTTACCCGGGTTTACAAAACCCAACTGCAGCCAAGCAGTTCCTACCACTGCAACATGTCATGTGTTAAGCAGTCATACTCAAACAACTTTGCTCCTGCCTGTCCTTAGAAAGTCAGTTTGGGTTCCATGAACTGGCTTTATTTTACTCAGAACGTCTTTTATACGGCATATTTTCATCAGAACTGGTTTTAGGAAAGAGATGATCCACCCCAGCTTGTTGGAACTTGAAATAAATACATACATGAATACAGATTTCTATGTCTTTGAGAGATTGTTTTTCACTGCATAAACCTAGAAAAGTCACAGTAATTTGTAGCAGTGTTGATTTAGGACAAGAAACTGACAAGAGTAGTTTTCAGACCCAGGATAAACTTTTACTTTTCTGTGTGGTTTGTTGTGTAAAACTCTCCGGCCAACACTTTAAGTGTCATATGATTTTAGCTGAGCTGAGCTGGCAGCTGAGGGCTGCCTTCCATTCTACTTTTAGATACCGTAGGAATCTCCACAAAACCTGCACTCTGACAAGGACACAATCTTTTAGGCGTACAGGCCCTAAAATTATTTACACACCAGGAACATTTGAGTTTAAATTAACATTTTGATTTGATCAACTTTGTTCTTGTGATTTGAAGTAATATTCACATATTGGAGGGACCCAGCCAGAGTCCCAACTTGAATCTGATAGTAACCGCAAAAAGGAGCTAAAGTTTAGGGTGATAACACAGAAGCCTTCCCACCACAAAGACCAATCATCAAAATACAAGTGGGAACATCCTAAACACTGTCAGTGACAAGAAGGTTCTGAGTACGAACCACAAAAATACAGATTTTTAAACTATTTACCCAACAAAGCTGAAAGTGGTCAAAAGAAACTTTTCCTCTGGGACATCCAGGTAAAAAAAGTCATATGTATGTTAATGTACTTTATTTTCCACTGCAGCATATGGCTGTATGAGATAACCCATTCTAAAACACACACCCATAGGACCAGTAACCTGATAAATATGCTCTCTCCTGACTCATGTAGTGCTCATTCATGTCAGCTGACTGCGAACCCAAACGGATGATCAGTATCATTCGGAACAATTGTAGGTCAGGTTTTAGCTCATATTTGGCTAAACTAACTCTAAAATCAAATTTTATTAGACGTTAATTAAAGGTTTAAATTTTGACTCCTGAAAACTCCTTTTCACAAAAAGAAGGAAAGATCTGCAAATCTAATGGACGATAGTTTACAAGCCTGTAATTTAACATTTTCATTTTCTATTGGACAGAACTTGTGAGAAGCTTAAGATGCAGAACCAACAAAAACGATTATAACATATTTATGTTTAAAAAAAACATGTGTAAAGGACTCATACAATGAGTGATTATGAAAGATCAATGTCACCCCCCGCCCCCCACACACATACACGGATGACTTTATCAAACATTGTCTCTCGCTGAAGTTCTGAGCTATTTATACTCTCCAGCTGTCTTTGAAACTCCCTTTGTGAACAATCTTCTTGCTTAAACCCCACCTAGCATCAGGCATGGAAACACGTAAAAAACTGACATTAAATTTACTGCTAGGTAATGAAAGTGTAAAACTGTGAGTCAAGTCTTTTTCAGATTTCATATGCATCCGTTTCCCTCTTCCTGAAGAAGAGTTGTGTCAACGTTTGTTCTGTGAATGGATGCTTGGTTAAAAATAGTACCCAGCCTTGGCTTTGTTTTATAGTAAACAGACAGCTGGAGTAAGAAATAGATTGGGATTAGGTCAAGCCACACCCATCTGAGACAGTCATTCAGATGATTAAACTTTATTTGGCATTCAGAGAATCTAATGAAGAGTAAATGTTTAAAGTTTGGAAAAAATAATACGAAAAAAAAAGCAAAACAAAACTGTGTAAAATCAATAACAATAAACTGAACAGATTCACCAGATTAGATAAAGATGCAGTAGGAAACAGCGTAAACACCATATGTTTCATTTCTAAGTAATTTTTCTTATGAAAACAAAGGAATCAAAATGGGATCATGTAATTGCTTTGACCAGGATACGGGTAAACTCGTCTGACTGGTTTAGCACAGTTAGCGTCGTAGCTGATGGCTCTGCGCGTGCACTCGTCCCTGTCGGTCCTGCAGGCACCACAATGGCAGCTGAGGGCCACTGGGAAGGTGTACGCAGGGTCGGAGTTGATGGCACAGCCAGGCAGGTTCACTGTGCGGTACTCCAATTTGTCGTAGGTGCAGCTTCTCTGGACCACAAACCGAGAGCGGAAAATTTCCCTCATGTTGCTATCCTGTGTGATGCACAAACACATGAGGAACAGCTGGTGAATGCTCATGTGATGAATTCCTTTGATTGGGACATTTACGCACCATGTATCTGTGTGTAATTCTACAGTAAATATATTACAAATAATAACCACCACACAATCTTTCAAAGTTTATGATTAAACTAGACAACTGGGCAACTAAAGTTCTGTCAGAATCACTAATCAAAAGGTAAATGACTAGACTTTAACCAAGTATGTAAGCTCTTTTATAGCTCTTTTAAGCTCATTTTACAATTAATTCCTTTTTCTCTACAGTTATTTTTTATCCTCCTGAATCTCCTTTACCAAAAATGTATTTTTAAGCTTTTAAAGAGTTTATTGAAATGTGACAGTTGTGAATAATGTACCATCCACTAAAAAAAAACTACAAAATATTATTTTCTCTCATTATGAAAAAACTCTTACCCTTGTGAAGCACACGCCCATGCAGATAGTGGTGTTGATCACCACACAATAGTCACATTCTGGCTTTTCAGCGAACAATGTGAACTCTGTGGGAAGACACTTGGGCACAGCTGGGCAAACCAGCAGAAACAAAAGCCAGCAGACCAACGTTGATGTCTTCATTTTCAACAAGGTGGTTTTCCTCAATCGGGTTTCTTCCTGCAAAGTAATGAAAGATAAAGGAACAAACAACAATAATCCCATCAAACAGCAGTTCCCCCCCCCCCCTATATTCAGTTTTGGGATCACGTTTAAGAAATGCAGTCACTTACAGGTCTGCTATTGCTCCGACTCTGAGCATTATTGCTGGACTGTATATATATATCCACCTTTATCCAAAGGGTTGTCTTTTATCTGTGATGAAAGTGGTACACTGATGTTTAGTCCATTTTGTAGATTAAATGAATACATAAGCGTTCTTAATGAATAAAGTTAATAAAACAACAGCATAATTTATTCCAAAAGCCATCTCTAACCCAGTGTCCACTAGATGTCACAAGGTTTGCTTATGTTGTCAGAAACAATGTATGTGTTATGAGAGGTTACATAAGTTTAAACGTGAGTTAAACCAGCACATTCAAAACAAATCACAGTTTTTTGGGTTAAAAATTAACTGCAGTTAGGATGCAATAATGTCAGTGTCTGTGTAACGTGGAAGTTTTCTGGTGTCGTGGGATAAAAACTGACGTCAGCAAAGAAGTTGGCTAGTAAAAAAAAAATATATAAACACACACACACACACACACACACACACACACACACACACACACACACACACACACACACACACACACACACACACTATGCTGGTTTATCTACTTTTCTTTAATAGAGGGTAAAACACCAATAAAAAAATGACAAAAGAATATAGGCAAAAATAAAAATAAAAACGAACTAAAGCTTTATGGATGGATTTCTTATCTGTCATTTTGATTAATGATTGGCCGGACTAGTCAAAGTGTCATGGAAACATTAAATGATGCAGCAGATTTTAAGTTTTAATGCTCATCTGCGCTTTGTTTTTATTTCTCTTAGATCCATAGAAATATACAGTAAATGTGCTCTAAACGGCAAACCAGTTCAAAAGCCTTAACTCTTACTCCTCCCTTTTGCAAAATACTGTCAACATTTTAAAATCCATTCTTATCTTTGCAGCAAATTAGACAAAATCCTTAATCAGTGAGACGGAATAATGCTTACCCAAGTGTGGATCAGCACTTGTGTATCAAAGCAGCTAATTGCTCCTTTCCAGTTGCTGTAAATTATATGAAAAACATTAGTGTCATTATCTGACATTTTCAGTAAACATCTAAATTATTGCTACTCGTTCTACAATCTATTGTTTCACAGCAGACATAATAAAACAAAATCTCAGATTAAACACAAATATTTCCAGATATACAGTTCACTACTTAGTTATTTGTTTTTACACTAAAATACTGAAGAGCAAATTAAAGATAACAGACAACACAGAGTAAGGAAATAATAATCCGAAATGACAGCATGATTTAACAAAAGGAGTGAAAGACCAAACCCTGAAGATTCAACACTCCCTCCCCCTGGAACTTTATTTAACCAAAAGGTACTGTGTAACCAGGAGACACGAACAGACCGGCTATCAATATGTCACTGCATCACTTTGTTTGACGCAGAAAATAGATTTATTGTCAGCAAAGAGTCTTTTAATTGTCACCCGTGCAGAATGGGAGGCACAAATAAGTATCATTTTCTTTTATAATCTCTGAAATTATGACAGGCTTCACTGCCTTGTGTCCTTGATGGATCATTAACCTAACTGAACTAATCTTTATTGTCTGCTGAATGTATTACAGCTGACCACACTACTTCCAGTTGCACAGAGGTGCTGGAACTATCAATAAACTACAGCTCGCTGAAGAGATCGAGTTGAAGGGAAGGTAGGACTGAATTCTTGAAGATTTTTAAAAGAATCAACAAGTTCTAAGGATTTGAGGAGTTTTATGAGTGCAGCTAATTAAAATGTATATGTGATGTTTTACATGCACCTTCACTAGAATAAGTGTTGGGATTTGACAAGATTGTTCATTTCAAATATTTACTTACTTTTATTGTGATTTTAGGTTCAGGGATTTTAGCCTCCATTCCTCTCATAACACCAACAATGGTTGGAACAGGTGGTCCAGTTGCCACTTTCTCAGTTTGGGATTATGTGGTGTTTGCTGGAATAATTGTGGGAGCCTCCAGCATCGGCCTTTTCCAAGCCATCCGCAGCAGGAAAGACACCAGCAGTGCAGAGTTTTTGTTAGGTGGCCGACAAATGACCGCTGTACCAGTTGCTATGTCCCTGACGGCCAGCTTCATGTCTGGCATCACAGTCATCGGCACGCCTGCGGAGGCATACTGCTTCGGTTCTGCCTTCTGGCTCTTTGGTTTCTCTTATGCCATCATGTCTCTTATCACGGCTGAATTATTTGTACCACTCTTCTACCGACTGGGGATCACCAGTGCTTATGAGGTACGAACATGTTATAAAGTACGAAGTATCATATACTAGGAGAAGCCTGCTGCAGGAAATAAATGATTAAACTAATAAAACTGCAAGGCTTTAAATGTGTTTTTTTTAAAGAAAATACTTATAATTTTAAAATATTTTAAGCAGACATTTATCCTAGATTATATCTTTTATAATCCGAATCATCGTACATAACAAATGTCAAAATATGGATATGAAGATGAGAAAAATATGAGGAGCAAGGTTAAAATATAGCTATAAATATGTATACGTAATAATGAGAGTACATACACATACACTCATTAAAAAACAGAGCAGTACAACGATGTGCACTGAAAGCTTTTGTAGAGCTGTTATTTTAACGTAGCTAAGGGTTTTTGACATTTGGCCATTCTTTGAAAGAAATCTAAAAATACAATATTATAATATTAACCTGGTCCTGTGTTATTACCAGCCTACAACAAAAACTTGTTGTGTCTTTGGTTGAAACAAACTCAGCCTAGGATGGTACAATTGAATAGAAACTAAATACCGTTTATCTTTTTAGGATAAGTAAATAAAAAATAAAAAACTGAACTGAACAATGTGTTCTACAAATTAAAAATAAGTTTAGAAAATACTTGAAAAAGGCATTTTCCCCACCTCAGATTTTTATGCCAAGAACCATACGATACTGAAAACATAATCTATTAAGTATATGGGTATCAATGCAAAAATCGAAGTACGCAATATTCGGGATAGTTCTGGAGAAACAGATGTAGTTTAGAAAAAGATCTCAGAGACTTTAAGAACGAGACATCCTTAAGTTAGCACATCTGAGTCAGGTAAAACATACAAAGTAAAAGTTGAAATAATATCTTGATACTAGACAGTCTCTAAAGATATTTATCCAGATCATATACAAACAAATGTCCTTTAATGTTCTGTAAACTGCTGCTTTTATTGTGTTTTTATTGAGTTTTTTAAAATCTATTATCTGTGAAGATTCTATCAGGGTCTTGAAATACGCTATAAAAATAAAATGTATTATTATTGTAAAAATTGGGCAATGCTTGTTTGCACCTTTATTTTCCAGGAATGACGGTGTTATCATTTCAGTTATGACTAATACGTCGCCTATCTTTCTTATTTCTAGTACCTAGAGCTGCGCTTCAACAGGATTGTCCGGATGACCGGAACATCCATGTATATCGTGCAGACGGTAATGCGTGCTCCCTTAATCTGATCTTTTATAAATATTAAGCTTAGTTTTGCAGTAAAAAAACCAAAAATGATGCACGCTTAAAATACCAAACAGCATCTGCTGTTTTCTTTCTTTGACTTCATACGATGCTGATTGTAGATACCTGTGCCATGACAACATAAATATGGTAATGTAACAATGCTGTTTTTAAGAACTAATTCATTAAGGGTGTTTTTGCTATTTTTCAGGCTCTCTACACAGGCTTAGTCATTTATGCTCCAGCTCTTGCACTAAACCAAAGTAAGTCTAAACTAAAAAAAACACTCAGTCTTATCTCCTCATACTGATTCTGCTGTCAAAAAACTTATATGCAAAATGCTAAATAAATAAATATCAATAAAAGAAGATTCCAGGAACATTGATATTGTTCATTGGTATTCATTGGAGCATTTTCCTGGTTACCATAGTCACCGGGCTGGATCTCTGGGGAGTGCTGGTGGCAACAGGGGCACTATGCATCATCTATTGCACTTTGGTTTGTATTGTTTAAATATATTCTGAAAAAAAATTAGTGGTTGTACATAATTCACTTTATATTAAAAAAAAAGACCTACTAGCGCTCAAAGCTGTTTACATGCCTGATAATGTGAATTTGGTCACAGGGTGGTCTTAAAGCAGTTATCTGGACAGATGTGGTGCAGATGGTTATAATGCTGGCGGGGTTCATAGCTGTCATAGCCCGAGGAGCCGTATTACAAGGAGGCCTGACAACTATTTGGGAGGATGCTAGGAAAGGAGGCCGACTGGAAGCTTTCGAGTACGTTCTAAATATTTCCTGAGTGTGATTTACACAAAATCAAAAGATTTTGTCACGACTGTCTTGGATAGAAAGTCTGCTCATTGAACAAAAAGGGATTAGTGAAAATAAAAGCCACACTATGTTCTAAGATCCCCATCATGGTTCTTTTTCTACAGCTTTGACCCAAATCCTCTTAAGCGGCATACTTTCTGGACCATAGTGCTTGGCGGGAGCATAATGTGGGTGTCTATCTACTCAATCAACCAGTCCCAGGTGCAGCGCTACATCTCCTGCAAAACTTTGGGACAAGCCAAGTTGTGAGCATCACTAATAAAATACAAATTAACATCTGGCAGCAAACATTAAAAAAAAATCATGTGCTAACAAGCCCTGTTTGAACCTGCAGGTCTCTGTATATCAACATGGTAGGTTTGTGGCTAACAGTGAGTCTGGCTATGTTCTCCGGTCTCACTATGTACTCCATTTACAAGAACTGCGACCCGTTTTCAAATGGGGATATAAGTACCACTGATCAGGTGATTAACAGCAGTTTTCCCCATCTTACCTTCACATGCACAATATGCTTTTTAGTTGAGTAACAAAGCACATGGTTGTCAGTAAAATGGGTTCATATTTCTGCCCCAGCTTCTGCCATACCTTGTGATGGATATTCTGGAGGTGTATCCTGGAATCCCTGGCTTGTTCGTAGCTGCAGCCTACAGCGGTACCCTGAGGTAGAGCTTGGGACATATACGGGAAGAGATAGGGAAGAGAAATCAGTAATTTACTTCCATAAATCCTGCAATGATAAAAAAAAACATTTCCTCCTTGTAAATGTTACATTTTAACTGTAACACACTCTTGAGACATGTCTTGGTCTCATCTAGAGATAAGTGTGTAATAAAGATACAAAACCGTGAACTTCATAGTCCACCTAGTATAATCAGTGTGAGCATTTACAGGTGTTTATTTCTGACTTATTACGGGTCTATAATCATATGTTGCATATTTTTCAGCACGGTGTCTTCAAGCATTAATGCGCTCGTTGCTGTCACTGTGGAAGACTTCATTTTTCCATTCTGGAAAGACTTCAGTCCGAAACAAGTGACCTGGATGAACATGGGCCTAAGTGAGTTTTCAAGATGCACAGTATACATACACAAACACAACCACAAAGAATATCATAAGCCGTTCACTCCCTAAATTGCACAACTTACCAAAAAAAGCAACAGCTCCTAGTATCTAGTCTTTATGGCGGATTTTCCCAGAAGATACTGGCTAGACTTACAGTTAAGTGCATGATTACAAATATGTCACAAATACTCTGTGCCTGCTTACCAACTGCAAAGAAAGGATGCACTGAAATTTTGTTTTTTTCTCCATGAATTTGCACGAGCTGACTTGAAGCGGGCAGGTTAATCTTTCAGGATTTTGACGTTTTGTTTGCCAGGTTTACTGAGAAATGTATAAACGAGTAAGTTGGTTCTAAGAAATCCGGTAGAAACACAAATGAGGGGTGGGGTTCTTTTTGCATGATGAATTCCACAAGCCTGATCTACTTTTCTATGAAAATTTCGGAGAAAAGCCCTATTGCACTCGAGAAAATGTCCCCTTTTCAAAATCCTCTTTGTCGCTGCCCAAATATTTAGTGTTCATTATCGCTGTCGGATCACAGCCTGATTTGCTGATGTTTATCTCGGCATATTTTGACTCATTTTCTGTTTTTCTTCATTCTTTTATTTTACCAACACCCAGGTGTTTTCTTTGGAGGCTTGTGTATTGGAATGGCTGGTGTTGCCTCAGCAATGGGAAGTGTTTTGCAGGTAAAACTTTGCTATCACAAACCAACGTAGCTGCAGCGTTTCTAGCTTTACAGCACCACCTAGTGCTACTTCTTAAGAACTACAAGTAATGTTTTTTACCTTCAGGCAGCTCTGTCTATTTTTGGAATGATCAGTGGACCGCTTCTTGGCCTGTATCTATTGGGGATGCTTTTCCGCACGACAAACTCAACAGTGAGTATTTTAAGACAACAACAACAAAAAAAGGGAATGGGACACACAGAGGAGTAAGTTGACTGAGGTCATATTTACCTTTCAGGGAGGACTTGGAGGATTGATCATTGGCCTGGCGTTAACCTTGTGGGTGGGGATTGGAGCTCAGCTTTACCCTCCTACAGCTGACAAGACAAATCCCCTTCCCCTCGTCACTATAGGCTGCAACAGAACAATGGACCTGAACAGCACAACAGCAACCCCATGGACCAGTCCTGCAGTTCTGACTACACAGAAAGTGTTAGTCATTTTATACAAAACAAACACTATTAGACGGGACATGCACTTATGTAGCAGTTGGATCTATAGTGTAGATAGTAAATAACGAGCTAGCACTCATCAGTAAGCCTTGGCCAGTTCACTTCTTTACTCTTGTATCATAGCTAACAAATTTTACTCTGGTCAAATATGCTTGACTCCTTAAATTGTGTTTGTGTATTTATTAAAAAGCTAAATTATAAGTTTTCTGTAAGCACTTTCACAGGTTACAACCAAAGCTTTTAAGTATTAACGTGGCTTTCAGGCTGATTTTGTAGGCGTGATATTACCTATAATCGTCAGTCGTTTTAAGGACATTTTGTCAGGCGGCAACTTACTAAATGGATCAACATTTGTTTCAGTTTCAGGCCTCCTTTAGCAGACTCCTGGTACTCCCTGTCCTATGTTTACTTTTCTCTTTTTGGCATGCTGATAACAATTGGGTCAGGACTGATGTTGAGCATAGTCACAGGTAAGAGTTCACATCTAAGCTCTACTTTAAACTTAGTTAAAAAAATTAGGATAAGTATTTAATTTAAATGCTTGACCAACACTAAAATAACAATGCAATTTTTTGTGTTCTATAGGTGGATGCAAGCAAGCTAAGATGAACTCTGATCTCTTTGTGAAGAAGAGTGATTTGATATGCTTCGGCGGCTGGAGTAATTCAAAGGTGAAATACTGACCTTGTCGTGCTGTTAGATAATTAATAACAAGTGTGTCTTTATAATGTTCTCAATCTGACACTGTTGTTAACCTTGTGCAGGCGTCTGATGAGTTGGAAAAGGCTCCAAGAGACCTTCAAGTGGGAGTTGACAACAAAGCATTTACGATGGATGTAATGAGCAAAGATCCTGAAAATGCCACCAAACTATAAGACTGTTATGCATGCACTTACTTTTTTAAGCACGTGTACAACAATTTGCGGTTATGGTGTAAAACAGCAACAATGCTGTTCTCTGTCGTTAATCACATTTAAAATTTGATACTTGTCATTTAGTATTAAAACTTAAGAGTAAAAAGATCAAAGTCATTATGTTTTTTATTAAGCGCATAAGTACATGATTATCATATCTATGTATCTGCACTGATTACCATACCTTTCATGTTTTAGTGGTGTTGTATTGTTATGTAACCTGTCATTTGTTTTCTACCAAACATTTTTTTTTTTCTCATACTGGAGCACAAATACGCCAAATATATGTTTATAAAATATGTTTAAATGCATAACTCTGTTGATGTTACTTTGACTTCTGTGTATGTTGTTTTTATAAAAAAACTGGGCACTCCTAATGAAAAATCTTAAACAATTAATACATAAAATGTACTTACCAGTAAATATTTTGTAGCCTACTGTTTAACTTCACCACAACTTTAAATGTTCACATAAACTCACTTTTGGGAATGTTACCAAACGGTTGAAGTGTAAATAAAAGAATGATGAAACTAAGACAATACTTGAGCATTGCAGTTAATGATTTAAAGCCAACGTGTTTATGAGTAGTTATAAAACGTATTTTAGCTGAGCGGTAGAGCTTGAGCTTTAGACTGGCTGTAATCACCACCCCCCACGTCTCCTTGGAAACAAACAAAAGAGGAAGTTGGCGAAGACATGCCCTGCCCTCTTTTACCTGACCCTGTGCCACATAACCTGTCTTTTAGGTGTTCCAGGAAGAGAGTTAAGAGTCTCTGTCAGAAGCAGACTAGGAAACAAAGGAATTACATAAAAAGTAGGATTTACTTATTCCTAAAGAACAAGGTGAGGTACTATTATGAGGTTCTATTATTATTTTGTTTCTGTATTTAACACCATATTTAAATAGGTTGTAGTCTTAGTTATTACTACGAGTGAGAGCCTAAGAGAATGATTTAAGTAATCACAATTGCCAACGGCTTTCTGCTGAGTAAGGCTGAGTCTGTTTAAAGGTGCTTCCTTTTCAAGATATTATCTAAAAGTTAAGTTTGCATGCTTGAAGAAATATAATGAAAAGCTTTTTATTTTACTCCAAAACCCAAGTAGGATTTGAAAATGTGTCGTCTCAAGGCTGAACTGAAATATTGCAGACAAGAAGAAAAGACATTATGATTTCATCTGCAAGTGTCCAGTGTTTTTTATTTTTATTAAAGCATGTCATTTGCTTTCCAGAACTGATTTAAGAGCTATGGAAAGTACTTTGGCACGTCTGGTTTGCATCCTCCTGGTATTTTCTTCTAAAGTGACACATGTGGAAAACCAGACTGTAAATCTATCAACTTCCGCAAACCCTGACTTCAATCTGACAGAACTCACTACAGCGTCGATTTCATTCAACTCGACTGAAAGTCCAACTGAGTCCTCGACTGAGGATGCAATCAACTATACCAGCGTGAAGCAGGAGAACGAGAACATCACTCCTACAGCAGCTGCAGCTGAAAACATGAGTCAACATCAAACTTTTCAGTCAGCTACCACCTCAACTTTACCAACAGACAGCGCCTCACTAAACACCACAGTAACAACACATAACCTTACCAGTACGACACATTTCATCAGTATGTCTGATTCACCAGAAAGCTCAACTGCAAAGTCCTCACAAAGTATCACAACGTCTAGTAATTCAGCGAACACCATAGAAGGTAAGTGTCTGTGTCTATGTTTCAGTTATTATAAAATATTTTCTTCCACTATTGTTATTGATTTTTACACCTTACCTTTCTGGGCTGATAGGTTTGAGGCTGAAAGTATCAGAGAGGAATATGACAATCATCTTCAGCAGTATGCTCGGAGTATTTGCTTTGACCTTAGTTATGATCATGTTTTACAAATGGAGACATAAAGTTCAATACTTGCATCAGCCTCTTTACACCACAGATGAAACGGGTATGGACTAACACTTTACCAGGTTGTTAATCCCATCAGTTTCAGTTACCATTACCTTCTAAAGGCAAATGTTCAATTTTCAACAGATGAGTTTGTGCCTGATGGTGACACCCTTGTCATTTCTGGAGGACTCTACGACGGCCATCCGATCTACGATAACATACCGCCCACTCCTGCAGAGCAGTCACAGTTTCACCTCCAATTCCTTCAGTAAAGAGACATCTGTTCAAGAAACCATCTCTGATAACCCACCGACATGGACAGAACCGCATTTCCTATTGAATTTCCTATGAATGAATCCGTGTTATTTCAGGACGTAATAAGGAATCTGGGAACTGGATTATCTACCAAGAGAAATTCATAATTAAAATAGAAATGAATAACAATGGCTGATGTAACAAAAATTAACTAAATACTTTTATTAGCTTATGACAATACAAATATGCTTAGCTAAACGGTACTGACGGAACTACAACTCATCCAAATAAGTAATAAAGATCTATGAATTCAATTAATTGCAAACAGTTCTAAGCATAACTTTGTTACTTGCATAAGAACATTTTTTTTAAGCACATCAAATCAAAGAGGGTACCTTTGTAGTCACATACATTCTGAAATAAACTTGTAAGACAGCAAATATCAATTCAATGTTCAAAAATAATTTTCAAAATGGATAGGACATTTCTTAAATTAAAACAATATAAAATGCAACTGGATGAACACTAAAAACGTCTGTAAAGCTAACTTTCTTAACTACAGACATACATAAAGATTAAACTCTGCAATTTTTTTTTTAAAGAACTTAAAAACAAAGTCTGTGAACTTTCAAAGCAAATCAACAGTATTGACTATAGATTCCAAGCTTGTTTATCCAAACAAAAGTAAGATTTAGCCTATCAAGAATTACAACTTAGCTATTTTATAACAGCCATGGATGCATGAAGGCCAAAAACAACACCTGTGTAAAATGATCTATTCATACGACCTGTTTCAGCAATTCTTAAGCGAATATTTTCTCATTGGTCTTCTTCTTTTTGTTGCAGCCAGTCACGGCCGTCCAACCAGCATCCCTCATTCTTTTCATTGCAGCCAGCTTTAAGTTACTTCCAGGTGATTTGAGAGCAACAGGACTCTGTATCTTCCACACATAAAAAAAGGTGAAAAAGGTCAGAAAACGGTTCAGTTATTTAAGATAATCAATCATCTACAGTTGTAGAGTGTCATGTGAGAGGCCACTATGGTCATAATACCTTTTTAAAAATATTGAGTTTGTTCTGCAGAACAGAATCTCTCGATACGGGTTCGTTTGTAAACGTCTACCGGATCAAGAAACAGGGATAATGGTTTCACTGAACATTTCTGTAACTTTTACAATTAACTTTTGTGAAACCAAGCAGGTGTATGAGAAACTTCAATGAGTGAAAGCAGAACTCACAAACAAATCTATGTGATCAGAACTGTCCGACTTGGAGTCAAGTTCAAAGGCGTTCTTCCCCCACCGTCCAGCCTTTGCACTCGAGGGGGGTGTTTTTATTCTGTAGGACTGTAAGAGGATTCAAAAGTAAATGTCAGGAAAAAGGCAAGCTTGTTTTTGTTCTTTATGGAAAATGTCAAAAAGATACAGAGTATTACTTTAATGTTTGATATTCCACCAGTCCTATTTTTATTACTTCCTGGGGTTTTAGTCGCTTCGCTGAAACCAGACTAGAAAGCAGAGTCAGTGTAAGTTTGATTTATTAGAAATGCTTCAGATACTAGTTTACTGCTTCAATAAAATGACTGTGAACGTTCATTAAAACCTGAGTTATTTAGTCAATAAATACACTCAAATGCTCTCTACCGTGATCTTTGCTGTTCCTTCATTTGGTGTCTTGGGTATTTTGGTGGCTGACACCTTACCAACGAGAAAAGCAGTGTACATTTTTATACAGCAATAATGGTTTTGGGTACACATAGCCTCCCTCATGTGTCCCATCTGAAGTTGTGATACGGATGCAAAGCTATTTTCAAATTTTGTCAATCATTTGTTCCGACCCTACTCAACAACTAAGACAAGTGAAAATAATTTTCAAAAACTCATACTTAAACAAAAAACCATTGAAATTTAAACCTTACAGATTTTTTAAGTACTGCAGGACTCTTGTTTTTCGTGGAGGGGGTTTTCATGGTCTTTGAGAAGTACTCTGGAGTATCAACACCTATCTCATGTTCAGAGTCTAAATTCATTGACTGGAAAGATGAAAAGATAATTTACTTCTTAAGTACAAATGATAAACCAGCCAACCAGTGCCAAAGTAGGTGCTGACAATACCTGCTTGTTCTTGGCTTGTGACAACTGCGCGACCTTGGGAGTCGAAATTTCCTTTTTCAAGTCACTTACTTCTTTTTGTAGACGTTCCTTAAAACAACACATATTTGCATTGAAAGCCTTTCAGAGTCAACAATATTAGATTTCAAGGTAAAAAAAAACAACAGTTTATTCAAACAAGGGGTTTACCTTCTGTGCTTCTTTTGTCTTCAATTGTTTTTTAAGATGATCATTTACTGTCTTCTGTTCTGACAAGTCCAACTCCTTATGTAAAAAATAAAAAATGCTTTCCATCTGACATTTTTAGTGATATTGTCATATTTGAGGAGTCATACCAGTGATTTTGCACGGTCCACAGCCTCTGTCTCCTTCTTCTTGTTTTTATCAACCTCTGCGTCCTTCTCTTCAACCATGCGATCATACTGACTCTAGGAATGGTAAATCAAACCTTGTAGCAACAACAGACTATTTAATACCACAAAATCAAAGCAATCCTGTCATACCTTGTGTTTTTCCATCAGTGCCACCATGTCTGCAATCTTATGCTGGCACCTGAGCTCTGCATCATCTCTGTTCTTAATGGCCTCTGCTGTTGTTAATTTGAGTTTTTCAACCTAAAACAATTTACAAGTTAATAGTAATGCTGTTGATTAAGGTAGTCATGAAATAACAACAGTAGTATTGTGCCTGACCTCTTTATCAAGCTCTGCTGCTAAGACTGATTTTAAATCAAGATCTTTAAGCGTTTTCTGATAATCTCCATCTTTCGCTTTCTCGTGTTTAGAGTCCTTCTGAAGCTTGTTCAACTAAGAAAAAAAAAAAAAAAACTCCCATCAAAAAAGAAAAACAGTTCACATTAGACTGTGAATATGAATAATGTCGTAATATTGTTTTGAAAACGTCTTTTTTTCTTTTCTTCCTCACCTTTGCTTCAACAGCTTTTATCTGCTTCTCTTTTTTGGTAACATCTTTTTGCACATGCTCCCACTGTTTAAAACACATTAACAAGAAAGAATCAAATATACACGATCATCAAATTAGCAAACACTGGTGTTTTTTCTCATAAGTGTTTTAGGTATTACTCACAAATTCTTTAGTTTTCTTTTGCATAGTTTGAGATTCTTGGTATATCTTCTCTATTCTGTTTTTATTAGTGTTTACTTCATCTCTAGACAGAATGTAAGAAATTCACTTATAGGCTACACTTTTATGGGATTGTTTAGACCTTGTACTCCAAACTCACTTTAAACGCTGGTTTTCGTCTTCCAGTTGTTTTGCTTCCCTTTTGAGTTTTATCGTCTTCTCCTCGTTGACCTGTGTGCAGAGACTTAGTAAATGATCAAAGTAACAAATGCAAATTATAACAACTTTTTTAAGCAATGCCACATTTTATATCTGCTTAGCTAAGTTTTACCTTCAGGTCTGACTCAGAAACTTTTGCTTTGCAGAGTACCTCTTTAAACTGCTGCTTAATGTCTATGTTTTCAGACTGTAGCTTATCAAAGCTGGACAGCAGCTCTTCATATTTCACTCTTCCAGATGGCATCAAATAAAAAGAATTACATCTCAATAGGAGCAATAGTTCAAAAGTAGAGTATGTAATGTACTATGTAATGTAATGTAATAGAGTTAAACGCACTCATGCTGCAAGATGTCTTCCTTTAGCTTCTTTATCTGAAACCGGCAGTCTTCATTTTTCTTGATTTCAACAGTCAACTGCTGCTCAAGTTCCTGCACTTTGATCTGTGTACATAATAAAACATAATAACTTAAAGAAAATAAGAATGTCAAACAGACATTAAAGGGTGGAATACGCAAAAAAAAGAACAAAATGAAGGTAGCTAGAAATCTTGGTAGAAAAAGAAAAACGATGGAAGGAAAACGGGAAACAAGAAAACAGTGACAACAGGAAGGAAAGAAAAAAAACAGAAATTGATGAAGAGAGAAAGTTACAAAGAAGGATGAAGAATAAATATATATATTTATATATGAGAAAAACACAAGGAAGACACCCAAAAAATATGCAATAAACAAAAAGCAGAAAATAGTATAATATAAATAACGTGCGGGAAGTGAGACGGAGAAGAAAGAATAACAGGAAGAAGGAGGAAAGGAAAGAAAACAAATGAAATTCAAGGACAGAAAGTAGGAAGGAAAGGAAAGCAAGGAAGAAAGTCAACAACATTGGAAAGGAATAAAGGACTCAATGGAAGGAGGATAGACACAAAGAAAGAATAAAATAAACAAAATGTAAGGAGACAATAAAATAAATTAATAAGACAAGGAAACTATCTGGAAAGGAAAAACAGACACAAGGACAAAAAAAATAAATAAATAGAAAGGACATAAGATATTATAGAACACAGAAAATGTAATATCAACATCAGGAATGACTAAAGAAAATATACAAGGAAATAAGGGTGGAGTTGAAGATTCAAGAAAGCAGGTTTAAAGGAAAAATGACAAAAAGAAGAAAGGTAAGAAGGGAAAGAGAGACTTTAGGAAAGGATAGTGTCAATAAATATGTTTCCATACTGGGATTCATTCAGACCTGGAATACACTTCACATTATAAGACAGTATTACAATCTTGTTTCTTTAAACAAACTTTGTAGCATTTAATTAGTATTAAAACATCTTACACCAATATTTTACATACAAACCTCAGTAATGATGCACTTCTCCTGTAACTCGTGATTTGCTCTTTCAGCGTTTTCACAAACCTCCTTGAGAAGACTATTTTCATCTAACGCCATCTCTTTTTCATTCTGGGCCAGCAGACAGAAAAAAATGCATGTCACATGTTTTTTGCTTAAATATTTGCTTAAAACTATCTCACATTTGGGTATAATGTGTTACATGGGGATGTACTGCTAATCTGGCACTTTGTTTTTTATGTGTTCATTCATGGTCTCCGTCCTTTGGATGGGCTTTTTAGTGTTGTATTGCAGTTTTGCCCCTGCTTCCAAGACAAATTTCTCCTATGGGAGATTAATAAATTATCTTATCTTATATCTATTCTATTCTATTTGTTCATCACCTTCAACATCCGAATTTTGTTTGTTTTCCTTGACAGCTCAGAAACAAGTTCATCCACTCTGGCTTCAGAAGCATCAACATTGCTTTTCAACACCGTAACAGATTTTGATTTTATATCCTGTGAAAAAAAACATTCAGAACCAAAAACTAAAACTGCTGAAAATCTGAGTTTTGAACAATAATCATATCACAACTTACAAGTTCATTTGACAGGTTTTTGATCATATCAGCTTTCTTTGCAGCTTCAGCCATTGTCTGCTCTGTTAGTAAGTTAATATTTTAACATTAGAGAACATCAAACACAATAAAATGCCAACAGTAATCGCACCATAAAACTTACCTAGAAGTTTGTCTTTTCTTTCAAGTTCACTGCTCTTTGACATAAGTTTATCCTCAAGATCTTTTGCCCTTAAGCAACAACAAAACGTTTGATGACACAAACAATACTTCACTTCAGTCTCAGAAATGTTCATTGTTTAAATATAGTCAACCTTTGGGCCTCTAGAGAAAGGGCATTATTTAAGTCCTCCAACTTCTCTGCCTGTTGAGTTTTTACTCTGTTGAGCTCCAGCATGTCAAGGTCTTTCTTTTGGATGATCTCTTCATAATCCTTTTGCTGTTTTTCTATGGCTGAAGCTGTGTTGTCCTCTTTTTTCTAATTATTTAATTGCATCATTAATTTAATTAAATCAAACATAATTCAAGATTAAAGTTAACTATCGTTGAAAGATATCCTAAACACCAACCTTAAGTTCCTCACATTGTCTTTCAACACTGTCCAGGTTTTGAAGAAGAGATTCTTTTTCAGCTTTCATGCTTTGTAGAAGTTGAAATTGTTGCTCTTTTAGGTAAGAAAACACGCCAAAAAAAAGAAAACTATTAATACAGATATTATTAATTAGGAATAAAGCAAGACTATGAGACCAATGAAATCCTGTGTAATTTGTCTAAATGGTTTAGATGTCTTAATTAAAAAAACAAAGCTGTCCACCTATTTCAATGTATTTAAACAACAGACAGCTTATAAAACTGGAACACATCCTGGACTTGATCTTACTTGCTGAGTCTTGCAGTTGTGTGCAGCGCTTCTGTGCTTCATTAAGGTTTAACAGGGAGTTTTGGAGCTCATTTTCCTTATCGTCAAGTTCTTTCTGAAGAATTTCAATCTAATAAAGAAAATTAAAAAACTGATTAACAAAAAATCAATAAATCCAATTGTGACTTTGTTTGATTCATAGTCTTTAATAATCTATTTTGACTTCTCAAGCAAATAAAATATATTTTTTAACAGACCTCTTTATTTTTCATTACATTTTCCTGATGAAATTTCTCTTTCAGATCTTCAAACTGCATCAACTCCTCTTTCACTGCAAAGAAAACACAATGATCAGCTGTTTAAAGTTGGAATAAAGTCGTGATTGTTCATTTACTCTTACTCAAGAAAATGTATTCCATGGTATATAAACTGATTTGTTTATTAACTCAACTATTATTATACGAGTAAAAGTAAAAAGTAAATAGGACAGCATAGCTGGCCTCTTTC
This sequence comes from Orestias chungarensis, assembly GCA_032876305.1. Lineage (NCBI taxonomy): Eukaryota > Metazoa > Chordata > Actinopteri > Cyprinodontiformes > Cyprinodontidae > Orestias > Orestias chungarensis. The sequence continues at coordinate 1,936,393 of JAVLVB010001078.1, read as the reverse complement.
CTATTCTGTACGTTCACCTTTCTGCATCTCTTGTTGGTCGGCTTCTACTTGAGTACGAAGGATTTCATATGCTGAAAGTAGTTTCTACGATTTAACAGAACAAAAATAAAAAAACTATTTTGTGGCTCAGATAGTGACGGGTGACCAAAACATGTTGCATTACCAACTGCTTTTGTAACATAATACCACTCTAACTAAATGTGACCTACCTTAACACTCTCACTGTTTTCCAAGAAAAGGTGATGGTTTTCTTCCCTTTCAGATTCAACTGAGAGAAAGAATATTTTGTAAAGCTTTACTGTCAATTGAAGCTATACAAATAAACAAATGTATTTATATCATTTTTGCTTACATAAATGCATTTTCTCAGAAGATCTCTGACAGGTTTCCTTGAGTATATTGCAGAGGTTCCTTGTTGCATTGTTTCTATATGTGCAGCAAAGCATTTTATGAAATTATCAACTTTTATTTATTAATTAGATGTTTGAATTTTCCTGTATTTCAAATTAAACATAATACATTTCATAGAAAAATCTTTAGTGTCATATGTGGGTCTTTGATACATAAGAAATTAGTTCAAGCTCCTTTCTTTGATACATTTAATTAAAAATATTTAAATATTCTACTGAAAAACTAAACAAAAAAAACAAATATGTTACATAAATTTTCACACTAATAAACTAATATTTAGTTTCATCACCTTTTGATTTAGTTGTGGTGATAAGTGTATTTGGAAACACACAGTCTCTCAATCTAATAGAATCCAAATAACCCCAACTGCCCTATATGTAATAACATTCTCTTGTATTTTTATATTTCACACTACAGAGAAAGGTTAATAAAAATAATTTTCCTCCAAACTGTTTAGCCTGATTAAAATCTAGTGAAACCTCTTGAATGACCGTGTTATATTTAGTCAACAAAAGTGTCCAAACTGTAAGTTTGCCACAAAACAAGGCACCATATTCAAGTCAGTGTAAAAACAGAAGAAAACACACAAACATACAACCAATAGCTTCCAAGTGACCGAAGCATAGAGTCAGAGCTGAATTGTTACAACACTAAACTAATAAAAGGCACCAAATGTGTTGTTTTGTTGTTAATGGTAACAATAGTTTCGCTCAATAAATTCCAGACCTAAATATGGTACCGTAGTGGGGGATTCATTTGATTCCTTTTCTATGCCTTTTATCAAGATAAAAAAAAACAAAAAAAAAAACAGGTGATAGTTTTTGGAACTACAAAAAATCTTCAACCAGGCAAAGTTTGTTCAAATAACTACGAGGGTTCACTGTAAATCTACTTTCTACTGAATGTATGGGGTTGCTAATTAATTAACAAAATATTTTCTTAGTTATTTAACATAGTAACATACCCCAAAAATTTATGTTGAGTCTTTGCGCCACATGACCTGGAACTTATTGATTCAATGTTTTAAAGCATTTTGACAGATTCTAATTTGTTGTTGGCCCGTAAGCGAACTGCTGTGTCTGTGAGAACACGTTAACCAAACTCATCCCTGACTGTAGTGAATACAGAAGTGAATATTAATTTTTTCATTTTGAGGTTTTTAATTTTTTGTTCCTGGGAAACTTTACAGAAACATCTGACATTTTAAGATGGCTCAATGATAATAAAGAAAAAAAACATACTTGTTTCTGAAGTCCTCATTCTCACAGATTTGTTCCTCTAACTTTATGCTTAGACTTTCATTGACAAACTGTAAAGATGAAACATTCACTGTAAACTGGCTTTTAAGAAAAAGACTCACATAACATGAACCAAAAGCAAATATTCCTTTTCTGTACGGATGACAACAGGATACTGATGGACAGCTGTCTCTAAGATACACACCTGCAATTCCTGAATGGCTTTACGTTGGCTTTCAATTGTTCTTTTGTTATCCTGCAGTTTTCTTTCTTTCTCCACTGTGTCAGTTTCAACCTTGACCTTCCAGGACCTTATTTTCTCTACTTCATCGAACAGCTTGGAATAAAGCTCACCAGTGCAGGAATTATCCTGGGGAACATTCACAATGCCAGGAAGGGAACTGACACCCTTAGAAATAAACAATTCAGAAGACAAACTGTGCTTAGTTTTTATACATATATATATATAAAAACTAAGCATACATATATATATATATGCTTAGTTTATATATATATATAAACTAAGCATACATATATATATATATATATATA
>JAVLVB010001078.1:1915638-1928171 GCA_032876305.1 Orestias chungarensis | reverse complement strand
ATATATATATATATATATATATATATATATATATATATATATATATATATATATATAAACAGGTTAAAGGGACCTGATGGGCCCAAAACTTATACATTAGCTTTTAGCTAAATCTGAGCTATATTTTAATGAAGTTAACCCATGAATACATGCTCATTATCATTTAACTTGCGTCTGAAATATATAGCTAGTCGTTTCGGTTCTTGCCAGCTTTCAGCTCGTTTACCGTAGAGCTCGGGGCGCCTCCGTGGCTCTCTGCTGTTTCCTGCGGCCGGACCTCATTTATCTGGCTGTGGCTAACTCTGGGAGGCACCAAGAGTTTGAATCGAAAGCCTCGTTCTCTGTCCATCCTAAACCGGGTAAAAAAACACTAAAACGAAGATAAAACAAATATATTAGTCAGACAACCGGGAAAGGAAGATAATTTAGAAACCTGAGACGACCGAACACAAACAGTTTTACGAAGTTAGCTAGAGCTCGTTTTTTAGCTTTTTACTTGATTTTTACCTAATTGGGTGATTTTCAACATGCTAAAAAATAGTCAAAAAAAGTCACCACGGCGCGTTTTGGTTTCTGAAGAAATGATTAAAAAACTAATCACGTATAGTTTGTGAAACTTGAACCGTTGGCCTCACCTGCTCCAACCGCGGCCTCCAACGGCTTTTAACGGCTCCGTGCGCACGCGACACAATTACTGCGTCACGCCCGTTGATTGGCGGTGACGTAACGCCGGATGGGAGGAGTCTATTTATTTATTTACAATGACAATAATCAGCGTTAAAAAACTACTGTACTAGGATCAGAACGACAACAGCATCAGAGGCAGAGACAGGCTGACTGGATGTTCTCTACATGTGATGGTGGAGATCCTCTACAAGCCTTCATGGTTTAACAGTCAAATTTGACATCTGTGAATAGTGATTTTACTCTTTTACATGTTAAATAGAAGCAGTGAAACACACTCTCTTACGAAGGCACATTATCTGTAAATTAAGTCCACGTCTGTGAAGACTTTAGATGTTTGTTGGAAATTATGAGTGAACAGTCATGGAGACCAAAGGATATAATGAATAAAGGTTAAAAATGCGTATAACCTACAAAACATTATCTCAAACTCTACAAAATCTAACAGAGATGATGTTCAATGTGTCGTTCAAAACTAGATATGGTGAATAACCGAAAAGCCTCAAAGCTCTATACAAGGGAAGCGTTATTCAAAGTAGCAACTAGAGATGGTTGAAGGATCTGCTATCAGGGCTATAAGTTATGTGCCCAGAAAATAGTTGAAAGATTGACACAGTTGAGAAAAACCAATATGTTTCCTCTTTGGTTCAAAAAGAAACTACTGCAATAATGTTCTTTGGTCAGATGAGACCAGAATTAAACTGATATAGATGTAGACGATGTATAGTACATTCCCAGTAACAGACTGACCTCACAGATTACAATGTGGAGATGATTTTATTAATTTATTTTTTGGTAATAAGTAGGGATATGGAAGCTGGTCCGAAGTGTTGCAAACCACTTCTAAAGCTCTATCAGCCTTACGACTGGGATGGAACTTCTCCCCACAGCAGGACAGTAACCCTGAACATGATTGTAGAACCAGATCTGCATTGAAATCACTTAGATCAAAACATATTATTGTCCAGTCAAACCATTAAAACACTTTTTAGATTCGTATTTTCATATAACAATGTCTCTAGGTCTATATGCAATAAATATATTGGAGTTTATTGCATAATGAATTCAGGGGTTTGAATACTTTTGCAAGAGGGTTCTGCATTTGAATCCTGGCTTGGAATATTTCTGCACATGTTAATACACACCAGCTTTCTCCCACAGTCAAATACAATGTATAGAAAGCATAATATTCGTCTTTCAAAGTCTTTTTTTTTTATTGGAGTAAATATGACTTCACGCATCTTAATTGAGTTAATGTCATGCCTTTGGGCTTTAAAACACAATGAATAAAGACAACACCTTTGATAAATGGCATTTTATTTATGTCCAAGAAAATTCCCATACGTACAGAAAAAAACTGGAGTTGGGGCCACACATTCCTATCATGTTTACAGACAAAGCAGATCTTAAAGATTGTATTAGCTTCAAAATAATTCTTAACTGACTGAACATAATTGAATTATGCTACTAACATGTTTACAAGAGAAAATCAACACTGTGTGAATATCTTTTAGAAAAACACAAAGTTAGAGTGAAGCAGAAATTACTTGCTAATCTACAAAAATAGATTGTGAGGTTCATTAAATAAAATAAAATTAAAAAAATACACACACACATATATATATATATAAAGCTCTGCTATGGTATTGGTACGTTAAAAAACCCCACATGCATATACATAGCCGTGTAAAGTGAAAGAGGTTAGTAAAGATCCCTGACTAAACATAAAAGTCCTAGTATATATCCTCTAACATTAAAGGAAAAGCAAACAGGTCTTATACGAGGTATTTTATGTTGAATGTTTAATATAGCTTAAAGGGCTTTAATGAGTGAATTTTTAAAAGTTTATTTGCAAATGGATCTATGTTATTACTGGCACTGTTCTAAAAGAGCACATAATGAAACAGAGACATGTTGATGTGAAGTTATTAATAGAGGAATAAATGCTTCTTTTAACATCATTAGACGGCATAATACAATGCAAGCAGGCTTATAATAGAGCTCTAGACTGAGTCCTCACTGTTCCTAACCGCTCCAACCTCTATGGCAGCATTATCCATGCTGGGATTTGGTTGTCTAACTGTCATCCTGACATTCTTTTCCTCCTCCTTTTTCTCTTTGTCCAGCAGTCGATAGTTCATTCCCATTCCAACAAACAAGAAGACACCGGAGATGATGAGAACAATCCCACAGCCTTGGTACGTGTACTTGTAATCATGGTAGATGTCTTTAAACTTTCCTGTAAAGGGAAAATGAGCCATTATTTAATATCGTTTTGCTTAGAAATTGTACCGGAATAAAAATTTGATTTTTGTGTACTCACCGAGTAAAGGGGGCCCTAACAAAACAGGAGCACACTCCATAATAGTGACCAGTCCGACAGCACTTGAAAAGCGCTGTGCCCCGACCAGATCCATCAAGGTCTCAAACAGCACTGAGCTCAGCCAGCCAAAGGCAAATCCAAAGAAGATGGCATAAATAACAAAGCCTTTGTAGTCAACCGACAGTGGTGCAAGAACATGACACACACCATTATACAAGACAGAAACCGCAAAGAAGTACTGTATCCTGGGCCTAATCCACTTAGTGTTGGCCACAATTCCCATTGAGGGCCGAGCCACCATGTCAACAAAAGCCAAAACAGAGAGAAGAAACGCTGCCTTCTCTTTTGGGATGTCTTTACTCTTTGCATAGTTGGAAAGAAACACCAGTGGAGTAAATAAACCAAACAACATGACAACATTGCCCATAATGTAGAGTAAAAATCCCCGGTGCTTAAACAAAGTAAAGTCCAGGAAGCTGTTAATGGTCTGCAACACACTTTTCCTCTCAGTGGTTGTTTCTGCAGCTTTTGGTTTTGGTCCTATTGGGCGCATGAGGGAACCAGCCACACAGCAATTAAGAAGCAAGCCACCAAGGATCAAAAAACTTCCCCTCCAACCAAACTGGTCATAGAGCCAGGTATTAAGAGGAGCCAGTGTACAGAGAAAGACGGGGCTGCCAGCCATGGCGATGCCATTCGCTACAGGCCTTTTCTTGAAGAAGTATTTTCCAATCATAGTGAGTGCTGGGTTGAGGTTGAAGGACAATCCAAAACCTAAAAAAAAAAAAAATCAAAAGTTAATGAAACTGGCTGAAACATTTAGGTATATGAACACTTGATTTCCACTTGACCAAATAAAAAAAAAAATTAAAAATAAAAGAACCCCACTAACCTCCCATTATGCCGACGCAAAAGTACAGCGCCTCAACTGAGTTGCAGAAAGAAGCAGCAACAAACCCACTTCCAGACAGGAGTCCTCCAACCATCATGACAGGACGACTCCCATATTTGTTCACCAGAATGCTGCTGATAGGACCTACAAGAAAATCAGTAAACATCCATTGGGTTTGTAGACTCAGCCCATAAGCACATTATACATTCTAAAAAAAAAATATATAGTAATTTCCCTGAGGGGATGATTAAAGTACTTCTATTCTATTCTATTCTATTCTATTCTATTCTATTCTATTCTACATTAATCCACCAGGTGGCTCTAGTGTCACATCAGTGTTTTGGCAAATTCAAAGAGTTTCCTCAATCATTTGTGTCAATGCTGCACTGCAGTAAATGTCTTTTCATGTCGTTGGTAATGTGATCTGTCAGAAAAACTGCAAACATTGTGTTGAAACAATCTATTTGAATCTGCGATTTATACAAAATGACAGTATTTATTCTTCTTTAAGTGATTTGGATGTATTTTGAAATATTAAACTCTTCAGAATAGTTGATACGAGTGTTAGTTTCTGTGTCCTAGAAATGTGTGTATGGCGGTGAACACTATCTGCACAAGATTGATAAAAGAAAGTTTTTGGCCTTTTGGCATTTTTGGCACCCAGCACATTTATTGCTGAAGGACTGGCTGAATGAGATATAGTTTTTTCTTCTCAGCCCATCAAAATGCATACTGAATAAAAACGAAAAATTATTTCTTCGATTTGCACACAAGTTACTGAAATACATGCAGAGTTCAAAAAGCAAAATCCCATCTTCATCTACTGCATACAACAATGAGCCTAAATGAGTATGAGGATCCACATGGAAGAGACTTCTGCCTCCATGCCAAATCCCTGCAGTCCCCAATGAAGCTAAATGGAAACTGACAGTTTTTGTTTAGAGGTTGTCCAAACTCATTTGCCAGCACGGTGCAAGACAAAGGGTTTTTAAATTGTAATGCAAGCCATCTCCACGCAAACAATAAGTCCCTTCCTTTCACTTTGCAGAGAGGGTTGCTTAGGGTATAAAGGTCAGATAGAAACCATAGTAGAATATTATGAACATGACAAATCAAAAATTAAGGTGTACAGAGATGTGCAACAGTACAACATTACTAAAGTTCTCCTTTTGATACTATGAGAATGTCCAGACGCAAAACAGATTTATAAAAAAATCCCTCATCTTATTCTCACTTACAACACAATGTAGAGTTTAACTGTAAATGTTTTTGATTATATCCTATTTGTATGAGGGATTATTGTTACACCTAATCACTGGCCTATCATATGCTAATTACCAGTCTGGGATTTACCCATTAACCTTTCACCCATAGGCACCAGCATCTGAGATTCTGCAAAGAATAAATGGCTCCAGAAAAAGGATAAACTGGCTCTTGATCATGTTCATGTTAAATAAATCCCTAAGAAAGGCTAAACCAGATGAATTTGCAGTAAGAAAAGATTGTATATGTAAAAACCCTGACACAGTTTTTAATTATTTAAGAAGAATAGAAGCTAATTCTCAACGAAGAAGTGGAATACTGTTTTTGGTTTCGGGTAACTCTCTGCCTTAAGGACAGTACTTGAAGTGCGTTGGTGTCTTGATCGAGACTATTTAAAGGGTGGAGCTACAGATGGATATCTTTACTTGGTCCTTATTTTGCTCTGGTCTACATTAAACAAAGAGCTCAGCTAAAGAGCAGACCTCCATTTCCTAGTCCTTTTATGTTTCATTCTTTACCTTGGTCATAATATATAGACATAGAAACAATGGGATCTTACGTCCAAGCAGCTTGAGTCCGCCTTAAGAAACAAGGATTGAAGCCTCAGGGGAGATTAAAATAGCCAATTGTCTTCCACATCAAAATGACTCTATTGTGTTAATTTGGGCATCTGATCACTATGACACCCAAACATCTCTAACTACATGTTCCTCTTTCTCTGGAATCACTCCTATAACATTATGCTGAAGAGAGTCAGAGAAGAAAATGGTTGTCTTGGTTTCATTCATGGACCTTACAGGTGTTATACAATGTCAGATAAGCAACATTTGATGGATGAATGAGTGGATGGATAGGTGGTTAGAAATAATTGTTTTTCTCTCAATGATTAGTGTACTTTTTTCATAAGAGTCTTGGAATTTTTCCATTAATTCAACACACAAACGTGGCATACTTTTCTAAAGGGTAGGTGTCTTAACTTAAAAGATACAGTTTCTGTATAAGGAGGACAGGGGTAATCCTTCATATTGCTCAGTATTGATCTGTGTGGAGACTATTTCCTAAAACGGGACCCAAAACGTCCATTTTATGAACGAATAAAAAGTTAAGTTTGCTCCTGTTTTCATTTGTCCTAGTAATAATTTCCCCGCACGTTTGTACCATTTCAATGAGCTTGTTTCACCTAACAACACAAAAGTTTTAATCTGTTTACTTTAATGGGTAAAACATCTTAAGTAAACGGCTGTAACGGAATGAGGTTAATCAAATAATCTCACAACGTACAGTAACTGAGTGAGTGCTTACAACTGCGTACGTGTTGGTTTGCACGCACTTGATAAGGTAACTGGATGCCAAACACTAAGCAGCATTGATTCCTGTAAGGATTTCAACACAATGATTAATTTCTAGCAGTTTTGAAGCCTTACAGTGAGTGAGGTGTTTTTGTTGTTTCCAGTGTATAACAAACATGTGGCATGGTTACATTTTTTTGTGGCGTTTTCCTTTTTCTCACTTAAAATCACATTAAATCAAGTTGAAAAAGAACATTTTGGATAAATAAAAATATTTAATTTTGGTTGGATTTAACAGCAATAACCTAGATAGATTTGTTACTCAATGTCGTGATGTATTCTTTAAATTAAGAAGTTATGTACATAAAAATTAACATGCTTTTGAATATTTTGAAAAAGCCTGGAGGCTGACGTCTCTCAAACAAGTGGCTTTCTTTTGTGATGTCAAGCAAAAATCTGAACAAATTACAGAAAACTATTCAATCTAATTTTCAGATTCCTGCAAACTCTTTTTCTTTTAGTAAGAAGACAGGTTTTGTGTCTCACACATGGACATCTTTGGATGTAAAATATGTGAATGAACCAAATGACAAATGGCTAAAAACCTTGTTTCAATTGTTGCCGAAGCTTTTGACAGAGTTTTATCATCCATAGGCAAACAACTCCCGTACCGACACGGACTGAAAGGCCACTTGGAGAGCAAAAAGCTCATTATTGTAAATGCACAAAGAAATTACAGATTACAGATTTAAATGCACTTAGGAACAAATATCTTACATTTTGAAAACACACCATCTGAACTGATAAAACTAAATTTGACATCTTTGGTCAGAATGTCTGTTGTTAAATATGTATGATTGTGATTGCAATACATTGTTTTATTGTTTTCATGCAAAGGAACTGCTCCACATTCGAAAAAGAGGGGAAAATATTGATAACATTTTTTTGAAGATATCAGCCAGTAAGTCACAGGTTAGTTTAGAATGAGACTTGGTCATAAGTTAAAAAGAAGCTTGAGAACTACTTTATCAATAATTTGAAGTGCTAATGTTAGCCTAATTGGAATCAAAGCTGTATGATGTTAAGGTGTGCTAATGGGAACCATTTATTCTAGTTATGTGAGGAGGAACTGCCCAAATTTACAGCAATCTATTATGGATATAAAAACCAAATGTTTCACTAAGTTCAGTTTGAAAGATAATTCTACCAAATTCCAATAAAACACATGTAACTTTATGAGTTTAAAGAATTGGGAAAAAATAACACAATGCTAACAGATCTGAAAGCTTTTTTTTTGGTTTTGTTTAATTTATGCTCAAAATTGAGGAACAAAAAAGTCCTTATGTTTTGTAATTATCATTTGGTAATAGTAATGTACCATCATTACAAATTTTAAAGGTTTATGTTTCTCCAAAATGTCTTGTTTTTTTGGCCAGACATGATAGCGCTTTTAATGAGAAACCATGTGGGACAATGAAAGTTTCCTTTGGCTCGACTCTGTTTGAGTACGTGAACAGACTCTTGTCACCACCCAACTGTCCAGGCGTTTGTGAGATCATCAACCCTCTCAGTCATCCCACCATCAGCCCAACAACACAGCATAACTTCCCGGTGGACCTCCTATCTCAAAGCACTAGAGGAAAACAATCAAGTTCTATGCAAAACAAAACCTATTCATCTGCTCATGAGATGTATAGTGTTGCAACAACACTTCAATAGTGAAGCTCCAGTAACATTTTTCTTTCTCTCTCTCAGAATGACATATTTAAAAATCCGGTCTCCTGTATCAGTGTGAGAATCAGGGGCTTCTTTGTCTCTATATGAGAGAATTCAGTGAAAGGTTGACTGTTACCAAAAATGTGAGAAGAATTGACGGATTTTTAACTAAACACAGCAGGAATAAATCTTTCCCACTCACGCTAAGAGCTAAGAATTGATTCAGTCAAGCTTCCCAATGTGCTAAATGTCAAGTGTTATCAACAGCCTGTGCCTGTGGGGTGCAGCTCACCTCCGCCGTACGTGACCGCCAACATGATGGACGAGATCCAGGACACCTGGCTGCTGGACACGTTGAATATCCCTTCGATTTCCTTGAAGAAGACGGTGATAGACTTGGCAGTTGCATAGGAGAAGCCAATAGAGATAAAGGCTCCAACCAACACCAGCCACCCCCAGCCACCCTCAGGTGGTGTGTAGCCCTGAGGACCTCCGATGGCAACTGGCATGATTCTTTAATTACAGAAATCTTCTCTGGGGAGAAAAAAAGGAAATGAACAACCAAAATGATTTAATGAATTCATTTAAACATGTTTTTTTGTTTTGTTGTATATTTTGTTGGAATGGAGGGAGTTTGGACATTGTGTTAAGAATAATAAATAAGCTAATGGGTAATCCTGTTTAATAGTTAGCATATCTTGTCTGTAAAACTGAATTGTGTCTAACTAGTCATTCACCTCACAGAGGATTTACCAATTGTTTTACAAACCAGTGGTAACATGACATCTAACATGACATCTCACAATAACTTCACTTAGCTCAGCTTATACCAATCAATGCCATTTTTCCAAGACAAAAAGCTGCTGCCCATATATTTTAAATTCTGGACAATGTTTTCTGGGTGTAGGATAATTCCTTAGATTGGAAACTTTTTCAAATTGATTTGTTAGAATGTATCCTTGATTTTAATTGATTTTTTGTAAAGTGCCTTGAGACGACACCTGTTGTAAATTGGCGCTATATAAATAAACTGATTCTTGATTCTTGATACAGTGAAGTGCTGTTATGTACAGTAAAGTTCTTGTTTGTATGGCAAAGGTGCCTCATTGTTGGACTAAAGGAAATCACTATAGAGCTAATAATGTTGTATTTCATCATGTTCTTTCAAATGGTTATTGTGTTTCTTTTATTACACAAAACTAACACAATTTGTTTTAAATTAATTATACCCCTGGGGAAATAAAACAGTTTAGGATTGAGGATATATTTTCTAGTGGTCCTGGTAAGGTTCAAATGGCCCTCTACATGAATTCACTTAACTCCCAGCCAACAATCTTGTCACAGTTTCACTTTAGAGGTGATGAATGAAGGTGTACCTACCAGTCAAAGAGCTTACTGTACTGTTTACACAAGAGGGGTGGGAGAAAACACACAGAGTCCATTGATCAGATCATGAAAACATGTTGAAATCACACTGCTTTATAGCTCATGGCTAAGTTTTAAAATAGGTGATAATACAACGCTTTTCAGGCAAGGCAGACCTGATTTGGTTGATGAATCGGTTTAGTGCTCTGAAAATGTATTAGATAAGCTGATCCTATGCAGCAAGTAGTGAATATTCAATGTGTTAAATAACTTTTGTTATTGAGCTGGGATTTTAGCTGCAGCTCTGCGGGTGTAATTGCGCCTCTTGTGTTGACGTAGAGATACATTAGTGGGAAATACAAATAAAAACTCATCATATCTCTCTTAGTCATTCATTACGTATAGAATCTTGTAGGAAACACTTTGGTAAATGCTTTTCAAATTTGCATATATATTGCTTGAAGCCAACATTATTTTTCATTAAGTGCTAGTATCTGTTGGAGAATGTGATTATTGTTGGATTTGTGCATCTTTTTGTTTTGTTTATTCAAAAATGGAACAATGTCTGGAGCTTCAAGATGAATGAAACTTCTTTCTGTCATATGACATGTTTTTAGTTTTACAGCTTTATGTCTTATGATCATGATAGCATACATCAAATGTATATCAGATTCCTGATTCCAAAAAGTAAATGAAATATGTAACAATTGATCACTTATTATAAAGAAAGGTCTGGATCTTTTGAGTAATTAAATACTGCAAATTAAGCATAATAGAATGGAATTTTTTTAAATGAAATTAAATATTTATGGGCATTGTTACATTGCAATGTTCTTTTCTAAATAGATTATCTTGAAGAGATAAGCTTTCATAGATTGTTTCCTAAAATTTGGAGGAAGTTCTCTCTTTATTCTACTGCTGCCTGCTTTACTAACACCCTTTGTACCAATTTTCCCAATATACTATTCTATCAATAATGTTTCTTTTATAATGTTATCAGCTAAACTAAACCCACCCCAACAAAAACAAAGATACATACTTTCTCCACTCTCACCTGTTTTGAAGTCTGGATTTGGATCCTCCACTGTTTTTACTTTCTTTGAAAGCTGCAATAACACACAAAACAAGCTTAGAATATTTTTAAAAATCTTGAGGCTGGCAATATAATAGTCTTCATTTAAAATATCTATTTCTTTTTAGCAGAGACTGTGATAAACCACCAGCATAAGCATGAAGCCCCTGTCTAAATAAAGCTGTAGGGTAGAAAACTGGGTTAGATGGCACAGCGGGTAAAGTAAAAAGTTTAGATTTCAGCTTTGTTTGAGTGGACTTCTTCTTTCATACATGCTTTGCAAAATGCATTTTGTTGGAGAAAATTGTTAGTCTCATTGTTATTAAACACAATTATCAAAGCAAAGAGAAATTTCACATGCCAAATATGTTGAATAATGTCCAATTACATTTTTTATTTTACTGCTGTAATAAAATTATTTTATTGCAGAACAACTGCTTGATGCTCCCTGCAGGAATGCTCTGGACCTCCGTTGACCTTAAGGTTGTTTTGATATTAAACATTTAATTTCATTTACCAGACAATTACAGATAATGAAGCACAAAACAATAGGCTTCATCACACAACAATCAAAAGATTCATGTAACAATGAAAAGCAAAAAGATACTGAAAATCAAGTATTTAACCAAGTATATATTTTTAAAGTGTGTTTGTTAAAAAATGAATATATAAAGAGTCTGTCTGGAGCATCTTACCTTGACTGGAACTCTTTAAAAAGCATTGATGCAGAATAACTCTTGAAGGCACATTAATTGTTAAGCAGACATAACTGAATGTAGCTGTGCAGATTTGGATATTAATAATAATAATACTAAAGTATTCACTGCATAAGTTTGACAGATTCGCCAGAAGGACTGTGTGGGTCTGTATCTTCTATCTCTGATCAAAGTGGTCACAGGCGACTCAGAGACAAATCGTACCTATTTCCAGTGAGAAAAGTAAAAAGTTACAGGAGTGAGTTCCTTCAGTGTCCAGATCAAAGAGCGTGTTGATCTGGACACCATACGGCTAAATGAGGGGGTCACTGGTTCTTATTGGCCGTGGGAGTCTTAGCGCCTTGCCCCTTTACAAAGCTTTCTCCACCCCTCTGTCATGTGCCAAGAGCACAAAGACAAGGTTTCAGTAATCCACCGCAATAATACAGTATGTGAGGTCTCTGAGAAAAAAAAACAAGCTCGCTTTAGAGAAGATTAGAATTTCTTTAGCGAATCTATCAATTATACACAAATGAACATTAGAAGCTGAAGCTATAATAAATGACATTGTTTACCTCAAGCACCCAAAGAAAGACTATTGAACACTTGAGGGGTCAGTCCTGGTTGAACTTTCCTGCCTGACTCCCTTTGGAGCTATTAATAATTCCATATCAGGGCTTGGGGAAGGAAAAAGGTTGACTAGAGGCAAATACTACAACAGCGTGTACATGCCAACTCCTGTCAAAACACCTACAATTCTGAAACAATATTTCCCTTTTCTGTATTGTTTTATGTGATTCATTTTGTCCATCAATGTAATACATAAACACACTTCCATTAATGATTCATATTTTTTAACAAAACCTCAATTTAACGATTTTGAAAATGATAGATAGTCACAAATGAACCCTTTTAAACTGGTGACTAGCATCTCAATCAGATTACAAAACAGATTTTGAGTAAATCGTAGTTTATTTGTCAGGTTGAGTCATTCTGTGCTGTTTCCTAGGTGGCCACGGGGGTCGCTGTGACGGGGCTCCAGGATGGAGTCCCGTGGTTCCCAGGTGTTTCGGGTTGGCACTGATGAGCAGAGCAGTATAAGAGGAGTGTGGATCCACTATTCGGCGCCTGAGTGTTGTCTTTGCATGGTAACACTAGACCTCAGTGCCAATTAGTTTCCTAGTGCTCGTGTTTATCTGTCTCCCATGACAGCAGTTCTTCCTAGTGCTTGTGT
>JAVLVB010001078.1:1875500-1915538 GCA_032876305.1 Orestias chungarensis | reverse complement strand
ACTCTGCTCGATCTGCCTTCCCCAGCATTCTCCACCAGCTGGCTCAGACCCCCGGACCACATCATCTGCTGGACTCAACCGGACATTCCCCTGGCGACACAAACCACCAAATCCCAAGTAAGACCGTTCTCTTCCCGCACTTGCAATATCCTGTTCTCACCAAACCTGTCCTCACTCTCAGAGGTCTCCCGGTATCCTGTGTTGAGCCTCCCGCTCACTTCCGCCACTCATTGCCGCTCGCACTCCCTCTTCATGACTGCCCTCTCCGAGTCACCGCTGGACCCAACCCCTACCTGTGTCACTTGCTTCCCTCAATAAACTTCATAACCGTACCTTCTGAGTGTCTCTGCCTTTGTGGGTCTGAAAACCTAGAAACCCAGCATGACATTATTGTCTTGTTATATAATTCAAATAAGCTTGAGTTAAGGATGTTCTCTTTCGCAATTGTTGGTGAGTGTTTTCAGAAATAGTATTACGTATGTGTGAGATGATACTTGTTGTAAATCTTGGTCACCAGTGATTTTGGTCTTGAAACCCTGTCGTGGTGCTTTAAACAGTAGTCTGGTCTTTATAGTGGCCTCACAGATAACTTGCTGATTAAATGTTAAAGTAATCTTGGTAGGCACTCCCGGAGGAGCTCTAGCTATGTTTTCTCTGTTTGAAGATAATGACTTTTAACGCTGCTTCCACTGCTATCAAAGATCAGTTATCAAAGTTAATACATGACAATACAGATGGATGGTTTTTTCCACACAACGCAAGATTTGCTTAAATTTTTTTTACATGAAGCTTAATATTTCAAATATATCTTTGTCTAATTTTAACATTATCTGATGATTTGAAAACTTAAAAAAGCAAAAGAAAAATTGAGAAATCTGTAAATTTGCCTTGACAGCAATGCAGCTTTTTTTTTTTTCAGCTGTTGCTATTTTTTTTTTTTGCTGTACACAGGCAGCGAATCTTTTGCACCTATTTTCCCCTGATGAATTATATTTGTTTCCCAAATGTACTTTTTGCAGTGTCAACCGGTACGATCTCTCTCCCTTTATGCATGTCTTCTGACAAAGTAATAGCCCTTTCTGTCATCCACCTGCTCAGCAAGGTAACAGAATCCACCTGTTTTGTCAAAAAAGTCGCTCAGGAAGACGATTCTCATCTGATCCAGGAACAATGACATCATCCTCCTCTCAGCATATCTCAGGATATCTGGTGGTATGTGTCTATGTGTCAGGCAACCTGTTGTTGCCTTTGGAGTTGATTCTTCTAAAGCTTTTGTACCTACAGGGAAGAACCAGATAATTACTGCAGTTGTAATGAAGGAATGATGGTTAATCTGGCCTTATGTTTGACTACAATCACGACCTGAGTAATGATGATGGCTAAGAGATGTTCAGGGAATGCAACAACAGGTGGAAAATCATTTAAGACACTATATTGTAAAAGCATATGTACGTAAGTACATACATACATACATACATACATACATACATACATACATACATACATACATACATACATACATACATACATACATACATTTAAAAATACACAGGTTTGACTATATGCTTAGGGTCATCGTTTATTTGGGCCAAGCTTTACCTTCTTGGCTCATGTCTTTAAATGTGGCTTCAGTATTTCTACAATATTCTGTTTCTATGAATACATCTACATTTTAAATTGAATCAATTTCGCCAACAGCAAAACAGCCCCACAGCAAGATGCTCCACTCACTCTTTTCCCCTCTACGTGTCATCTCGGTCATTATGGCCAAACACCTACACTTTAGTTTCCTCAGACCAACGGAAATGCTTACAAAAAAATACAGGCCTCACTTTTTACACTTGGAAACTGTATGCTGTCTTAATTATGTTCCTTTTGGAGTAATGACTTTTTACACTTCAAGTAGCCTTTCAGTAAGTGTTAGTAAAGGACATGCTTGACTATAGAAAATAACAGCATCCTCACAAGGTCTTTTCTTTTCTAGGGTCTATTCGCATATTTTGGACCAAAACCAAAAGTTGTTCCAGAGAGGCGGATGATCACGGCACCTTTGAGCATCTGGAAATTCTTCCCAAGGACGAAAAATACTTGTGCAGCTCCTCTTTCTGATATGCTGACTTATTTTTTTTCAGGGGAAGTCCTTCGATTTACAAAAAAAAGGCAATTGATGGTAATGTACTGCAGTCATTGGCGAATAATAAAAATGATTTATTTCTAAACCTGTTATTCCAGCACTTTTAAAGAAACTGATTGCACCTTATTCCATTTTAAAAGCCCAAACAGACTGCAGTCTTAAACCCTTTAATTTAAACCTCCTGATTAGCTCAATTCAACAATGGTCGACCCTATTTACCATTTATTTGTCTGTATGATTTTAACTCTATTTTGTTAATAAAATTATTTGTGCTTGAATTTTGGTTTTAGGGACAGCTTGCTTTTAAATCCGTATCTTTACAGGCATGTGGCACAGATATTCCTGCACACCCTGACATACGAAATCAAAACATACTTTTAAAAGTCAAAAGCTCGTTTCTGCATTATTAAGTAATTATTTATCCACTTTTGCAAGTGCAAAATGCATCTGAAAGCTCTTTCACCCACAACAAACACAACTCTGTTCCCCTCATTATTCTTGCTCCCTCTGCAAAAGAATTTGGCTTTAATGTTGATTTCTCCGCAGTTTCACTCAAATAACGTAACGAACCTGATATTCGACTTGTTGGAGATGTTCCTTTCCTGATGACCTCGCCCTAATCTTGGCTGATGAGGCAAAAATGTCTCACCAAATATCTAAGGTATCCTGAAAACCCTGCAGAGGAAAGTCATTTAGAAATGTCTGGAACTAATAAACAGTTACATTAACTAATTAATAACACACTTTTTAATTCAAAAGGAAAATATATTGGGCCTTTTTGACAGATTTTCACAGGTAGTCATATCAAGTCTTAGGTGTAAAATGCTCTTCAAAACCAAAATAAATGAGCCAGATAGCATTAAATAAGTTTATTTAGAAGTGTTCACTTATGTGATGATTATGACAGCAGTGGCTCTTAATTTTGTAAATGCAGCTGCTTTCATGTCATAGTACAATTTAATGTTTCCAATTTGCACTGTTTCATATGGCTGACTATAAAGCACATGAATACTAATGTACACATTAGGGATAGAACGGCAGATGGGTCTGCAGCAACAATATGGGTGCTTCAGTGCACGTTTTCTAATTACAGTAAACCATGTCTTATACAACATGCACAACAAATAATAATAATAATAAACATCCCCAAAAAACAACTGTTAAAAGGATCAGAAGTTAATACTTTGTCTCTGGTAGTATCAGAGTCACGCAAACCTGTTATGATCTTGTGTTTATTTACTAGCTGATCACATGCATGCATACATGCAAGCATGTAAACACACCCACCCATAAACAACTAGATTGTCCCTTGAAGACCTTCAACTTTTCCTTTGTACTGACAGATATCCTGTTTTACAATACCTCTGGGTATGAAAAGCATACATTTGCGTCAGTACTAAACCCAGAATGTGAGTACTTGGTTTTAACCCTGGACTGACTTTCTCCTTTTCTTTCTTATGCACTGTTGCAGTCTGCTCAATGAAAATATAATAAATCCATTGATAGGTTTAATGCCATCAGGTGCATGGCTTGTCCAGTTAAAGAAAAAAGAAAAAATGTTGATTGTTAAGACTTCAAATTACATGATCACTAATAGCTTTCAGAGATGAATAATTCTAAATGCATGAACGATGGATTTAGATTTTAATCAAAAGAACAAAATCCATGATGTGACCAAGAGACCAACGTCAAGTGGTCTAAAAAGTACATAAATCCATTAAAATTAAGAGAATGCTCAAATAGGTTTACGATCAAAGGATATTTAAAGCTTTTCATTAACTAAATCAAACATGCTTGTTTTACGCCGTGGGAAGAAACCAACAAACCTTCTAAAACCTGTAGGGAGTCCACATATAAACGCTCCAGCTGAGATTAGAACCAGCAACCTTTAGAGTAGGAAATCAATCTTATTAATGGATCGATAATTCTGTTTATTGCATGTAAACATAGTATGGTAGCTCCTATACGTATCTTTTGAGACGTATTATTAATGCACACCACAAATAGATAAAGGTTTTTTAAGGGGGCAATAAAGATAATTTTTGTAAGCTGCACAACAGGGGGCGCATGTTTGAGCGCATTTTTGGGTGACATGCTGCAGACTTTAAAGTGCTGAAGTTAAAGCAGCTAAAGCAACAGCAAAAGGTAAATGTTTGTTTATTAATCCTTCATGTGTTTCTATTGTTATATTCTCTTTTATGTTCTCTTTTTAGGATTCAATGTGATCTATGCAGGATTTCCTGGAGCCCCAGTGACCTATTTTTTTTGTTACTTATTTTGTTTCATAAAGTAATTAAATTAACACTAAAATAATGAAATAAAAACCATACATCTCTTACATACAATCCACACAGAGCACAGGCATGTCCACAGATTAAATTAAAGCCTTTGCAAAAAGTGTAAATACAATGTGCATTTTTCTCCTCACTTTTAACCTGATAAAGCTGATCAAACACATCAAACACACAGCAGAGTATGTCCCTGTCTAAACAGATAAAATGATTATGGCGGGACATTTTCCGTCACTCCAGGGGTTACATTGTTTGTCGAAACCACATTTCAGGAAGCGATGCAAAGACCCCCGCGACAGATGGTCCACCATGTAGGTCGAACACATTAAGGAGGGCAGGAAAGAAACCTTTGAGTTGTTTCCTTTACTTTTATGCAGAATCTAAATTATTAGGGTTTGTCTTTGAACAATGACAAGAAAGTGTTCAGGGTTCTTTCATGAATAACCTGGAAGCAATAGCTTATGATTTTTAAAATAATAGCCCATATTTCTTCTAACAATGAAACACTTTAACTATTGATTAATATGATGTTTTTTATTTTGTTCATTTTGGATGTGAAATTAAACAGATTTGCCTTTCTTGCAATTTAAAATTTGACCCTCTTTCAGTTAAACACCATCATAGGATTATGCTTCATGTTTCTGGGAAAATAATGCACTCAGAGAATACATCTAGTGTAGTTAGGTGTAGCTTTAATATCCAATATATTCTGTATAGGTGGTATATATATATTATTATAATTTTTTTATATATAATTCACATTTTTATTATAAACATTGTGTTTTCATTAGCCTCATGGGGAATTATTATAATTTACAGAAATAAAGGTTTTGAACCATCAGTATGGCTCTAATTAATATATGGTCATATTTAATAACTGAGTTAATGATTGAAAGTCAATTTAATTCATAAACTATCCAATATTATCACACATTATAAAAATTAATTACACAGAGACAGATGGTTGAAAGCCTTTATTTCTGTTAACTATAATGATGTTCCACTTACAGCTAATTAAAAACGTGACATTTATTATCAGACCACTTATAAAACATTTTTAATACATAAATAAGAGCTTAAGTAAAAGTATGTTTCTTAACTGCTTATCGCTTGTTATTTTACTTGTAATAATACAAAAACCAGCCAAGTAAGAATGCATATCTTATTTGTTTGACTTATGACTGCATATAATGTTTCATCTGCTTAATTGAGGTAAAGAAATTAACAAACTTTTCCACAAGATTCTAATTTATTCACTATGATTGTACATATCGTTTTGTATGGATGTCATCAGCGAGGGTAAAAGGAACAGTGGTTTTCTTTTAGATGCTTCTTACTATAAAAAAATGATGTATTACCTTATGCCACCTTTATGTGCTAAAATCATACACTGATAAGTAAAAATTAGCCTTATTTAAGCCCCTTGATCTGAATCCTCAATGTTTTCCAACCAGGAATGTCATAACTTTACAGCGGATGCAAATAAGTGTTGGGTGCCATATGTGTGCTACACACACTTGATGAGATTCAAAGGAATTTAATTGAATCACCATTGAGTATTCTTAATTAAAAACATAAAATCAGGAAGAAAATAATAAAAAATGACGGTGAATGTCCTTGGATTTTCAGATAAGTGGCTTTAACAATACAGTTATTAATTTCCTTTTTTAATAGGGTCTATACAGATATAATTTAATTTTAAACTAAACTGTACAGTTCATTTAGACAGATATAGGAAACACCCTTGTTTCCATGTGGTCAATCCTCCAGCTCTTCTATCTTTAGTCTATCAGGAGAGCTATCAAGGTCATTTGACGTGGATGTTATCTTTAAGTTTGTTGCTGTTTTATCTCGTTCTTTTTGTCAACATCCAAATACCATGGCCATGGCTGGTATGTAGACCGACCTTTAAATAGAGCCTTCTGTACTTTCTTTACCATGACTGACCACACCGTTGACATAGAAAATCAATTGTAACTGGATTTATTTCTTTTGTTTTCTCAGTAAATGAAAAAAAGTTTTTTTTTAAGCTGTTGTGATTACGATTCTGAGTTCTTCTAGACCCGGATCTCTTTGAATTGGTGGCATTCTGTGTTGCTTTCCCCTGCTGACCCCTGAAGTGCAGCACAAAGCTGTCAGTGATTATTGACTTATCTAGTATGTTTTTGGATCACATCGGGAAGAAAGGGTGGAGGGTTGAGAGAGGAAGAATCAGATGTGAAGCAGTAACAGGAGTGCTGCTCTGCTACTTTGTCCAACAGCACAGAGAGCTGACCTTGAGGGGAATAGGGAAAATTGACAGGGGGAGCGCAGTAACAAGAGGTAGCTATATATCAACGAGGCAATTTGGAATGCTTTATCCGATGAGGGTCAATTCCTGCTCCAATGCCATAGATCAGAGTTTTCAACCCATAACCTGATGTTGTGTGGAGCTGTTAAAATAACCCCATTTTTTGAATGATGGCTTTGCTGATCAAGCTCCCACAAATAATTTACGCAAAAACATACAAAGTGAAGCAATCAAGAGGACTTCTGATGAAGGAAAACCTGCAACGGCAGATTTATGTGCTGCATCTTGCGGCCCTGCTGCTCTGGTTCTGGTCCCAATCGAATTTGCTTTAAGAGGCACTTTCAAAATGTTCGTCTCAATTACTTTACATATCAAGGACATGCAACAGATGATTATCCACAGGATCAAGGCTTTATTGCTATTATTATTACCTGCAATAAAAGTACATATCCTCTTACAGGACCAAAGCATATTCATTCAACATATATAGCATATTAAAGCATTGCACTAAACCTGTCACTGCACTGTATGCCACAGCATAATGCCAAGACCATAGCAGTCATTCTACACATGCTTTTACTGTGCATCCGAGCTTATCTGCTACTGCTTCTATTTTGAATCAGTCTTCCTGCACCTCTGTGCCTGACCAGATGGCGGCTCTTCTTAGTGATAAAATTTGAAAGACAAGAGCCCTATTACGCCACAAGAATTTTTGGCTCGGGTCCCAGCACCAATGAGCTGGGACCTATGTGCTCATTCCAGGTGGAATGAGCACATAATTTTGATTTGAATTCCCTTCATTATTCTCCTCTCCTTCATGACCAACACGCTCAGCATGGTTCGGATTTTATGCATTCATAGCAGACGGCCATTGTTACTGCAGCTGGGATTATAAAGCTAAAAGAAGCTTAACGTGCAAATATTTTTGCAAAATATTACATAGAAAGAGAAATAATTCCATCCAAATGCTTTTTTAAGTAAAATTAATAATACATTAATTACTACATAATTTAAAGCTAAGTTAATAATTCACAGTTGTTTGCTGTATTTATTTTAAAGTTGTATGGACAACCTCCCCATTTTTTTGTTTGAGTTCTTTGTTGATTGAGTAAAAAAGAGTAAGTTGTTGGAGAAAAAGGATAAACATCAAATTTTCTGAAAGAATGACAATACATAGTCCTGATTTATTAATTTCAATAGCTTAGAATTTAAAATCATGAATTTTGAGGAAAACAAGTAGTTTGTTTTTAAAAAGGAAAGGGCATTAATGAAACGTCCTTAATGTCGGGATAAAGAGTTCAAAATCTGTGATGACCAAACAATAGTGGCCTTTACTGTAGATGAGTAGTAATATATCTAGGTTGATTATATTGTTCATTTTCTTTTTGTTTTACTGTTAAATATGTAAGCGGTGCTTTTAAAGATGTAACAACCTGATTCAGTAACAATCAACTAAATGGTGAAATGAAGTGTGAAATCCTTGGTTCAAATCTTGACTTTAGCCAATACGTATAGAGTTTTCATGCATGGATGGATGGATGGATGGATGGATGGATGGATCATTGCTAATCCATCAACAAATCATGCCATCTTTTTAGCCTTCCATTCATTTAAAAAAATGTGAAAATGAAAGAAAATACATATATGTTTAATTTTAATATAATATAATCTAATTTAATATACTATACTATAATATAATATAATATAATATAATATAATATAATATAATATAATATAATATAATATAATATAATATAATATAATATAATATAATATAATATAATATATTTTATTACAATTTATATAATAACAACAGTTTGAGGGAATGTAAGCAGATATTAAATTGTTGGCCCAAAACATTCATTCTTAGCCAGAATTTAAATGTCATCACAGTGTAGCTGCAAGAGTCAATAATACATTTATTCCAGTCATATGCTGGTCTTACTGCAGTGACATGGCGTCTTCACAAGCATTTATTCTAGCTTTAGCAAATCAAATTATCTCCAAATCTATAATTATATTGCTGAGGGACCATATATTTATATAGCGACTAACTAATGAAAGGAAAACAAAGCTGAATAAAACCAGAAATGCTTGGAAAGAACCATTACCCTGAAAATTATTGGACAATATTTATGCAAGGTGACTGAAGTTACAGTTGGTTCCCAGCTCATAGTCTACAGAATTTCCTCTATGACTATGTATGCAATCATAAAAGCTGATATACTACGCAGACAACAATGAATTTTGCATTTATCTGTGCTCTGCTCATTTTCCGCTTGAGAAAGTTCGGGAAATTGACTTAGAATTGCTCCATGCAAAGTAGCTGAACTTTCTGCTCAAATGGTTTGACAGAGCATCAGATTGCAGTACAGGTATGCAGGAGGCCATAAGCGATCATGCTGAAAATAAAAAGACTCCAGGATTCATGCTCTTATTAATGATCAAAGTTCTGGATGCACTGTGTTTCCATTGGAGAACAAAATGCAGTGCACACATGAATAAAACATTTGATTATTTTGCTGAAGTGTGCCTTCCTTTTCAAAACATATCTCCAAAATGTGATCCCAAAAACATACTTACTGTTTAATTAAATCCAGATGTACTGTTTTCTTCTGTTCTACTACTAGAAATTGTCAGGATAAAGTTTCTTATTAGAAAAGCCAAAATTAATGCTTGTCGTTGTGAAACCAAG
This sequence comes from Orestias chungarensis, assembly GCA_032876305.1. Taxonomy (NCBI): domain Eukaryota; kingdom Metazoa; phylum Chordata; class Actinopteri; order Cyprinodontiformes; family Cyprinodontidae; genus Orestias; species Orestias chungarensis. Next base: position 1,906,128 of record JAVLVB010001078.1, on the reverse strand, counting down.
AGCCTGTTCTTGTATTTGCATTCTATGACAAGCAGATTAAATCCTGAGTTTTTGTTTTGGCAAACCTTTTCTAGTAGTTTGTTCTACTCCGTCTTTGGAACCTGTATCAATAAAGATATGTAGGTCTGAACCTCCTCTGAAGCTCTGAATGAATTATTAATTAGTGCCACTGCAGTTAGAGTGCAATTTACTCCACCAATTTACTTTGATTTTATTAAAGGCTCATACTGGCTTGCCAGTGAAGTAGGAATCCATGCAATATTCACCAGAGCAAGGATGCATGAGACCCCAGGTTCTAGCCTGAGGATTTATTCGAGAGAAAAAAATACAGCAATGACATCAACAAATCTCTTGAAGGCCCTGGCATGCTTCACAGCTTTCCAGGACTATGCACTGTGTATTTGAGGCAGCCTTTCTACAGAAGGCCAAAAGGCTTGAGAAGAGCTTTTTCATACCTTGTAATACAGAAATGGCTCTGGGGAATAAAGCAGCAGAATGTGTTTATGAAACAAGCAGCCAACGGATGCATTCGTGGCAACTACTGTGTTTTGGTATGTCATGAAAGTCTTTTTGCATATAAAATCCAACTACAGATATCTTTTTTTCCTTTAGTAAGTTAACAATAATTACTTAGTAAAGCCAAATCAAAGACTACACAGTAGACAATAATAAAAAAACAGAAATTAAGCCATAAATTAAGGGCATGCCTCAAAGGTTAAAAATGAATACAGAAAAGGAACCAGAGGGCAGTTTAAAGTGACTACTTGTATAACTATGTTTCCCTTTGTAGGTATGTCTTGTTAAGTTGCCACATCCTTATTTTTACTGTGTCGAAATGTTCCTAGCGGAACAAGCTAGTCCCTAAAGGTCTGCAGCCATCTTTATGGCCCTTAAGTAGCCTGACAATTACAAAAAAAGTTGCAAACTTTACTAGATTCTTACAACATTTTCATAAATATTGTCTGGCTCAGGACTTTGGTTTATTTTATAGCAGTAGAAACCTCCTTCTTCCAGACTTCAATTGAAAGAGTTAAAATTATTATAAACACAACTGAGAGAATTAGCAGGGTCAAGGTCTGTGGTATAGCCATTTAGCATAACACCAGTGCACTTTGTATTATGAGGCCCTGTAATGCTTTTAATGCTGGACTAAGCTGACCCAAATCTGTTAGACACAATTTCCTTCTTCGAGACAATTTGATACGATTTTTAAGTTTTAACTACTTTGCGGCCATATCTTGGCTAAACTTCTTTCCTTGTTGAAATGGTAAATAATTTTCTCTTTAATTGAGCACTTAACTGATTTATTGACAAATGGCTTGTTAAATGTCATCATTTTTTACCTTCCTTTTAAGTATGGGTATGTATATATATGCAGAATACAGCATAAGAACAAATCACATCTAAATGCTCCATATAATCTAAATACTCATTTACCATGTCCTAACTTCCTCAGTTTGGATGGATCCTCTTTTTTAGAAATGCCTTTTAAGTAGGAAAAGAAGCACAGAAATGTGACCAGCATTGCCCAGGTGGGATATGTGGAAGGACTGAAAAGCCTATTTAGCATAGATCCAAAGTTTCACTCCATCTGTGGGGCAGGGGACACATTCAAGAAGGTTTATGAAGATTTTTTCCAAAGGATTGTGGTTAATGTCATCGACTATAAACTTAGGACTAGTGTGAAATATTAATTGTAGCTTTTGCATCACCTCAGATATTGTCAGAGAGGTTGTTGCTGGTATCTGCCGTGAGATGAATGTAGATAACTGCAACAAAGATCTGGCGAAACTCAGTTCAGTATGTGGCCTGCAGTCTTACTCTGAAACTGTGAATGAACAACATTATTGTGTGTACATAGAAATATTCTCCTCCTCCCTGCACTTTTCCTGTCACTTTAGTATTGCAATTGAGATGCAGGGCGATCCCAAAGCCACAGATAATGAGAGGCTTCATGGTCTTGCTCATTGAGCCATTTCTCAATAAAGCCCATAATACAGCAATTCTTTAAATCTTTTAAAAAGGCATACATTTACCTGAAGCCCATCTGTTTTGTTCCTAAGGACTGAATGCTTCTCCTTATGATCCAATGCTCGGGGTTGAGCTGAGATTTCCTTAGGTGCGCCTTGACACCTCATCTTTTCTCACACTTCCTTCTCTTTATGTTAAGCATTTTAAACCATAGCTCTTAGGCTTCTTCTGAATAAGAGCTGGCAACTGAGGTGTGACATCTGTCACTTGGGTGGAACTTCTTTACTTCTCTCTGTTTATTTATCTGCCTCCCATTGTGCTTTTAGAGATTCTAGGAACCACCAATAAACCTGCAGTCTAAGAGCGAAGTGCTCTGTTAGGGACATAAGGAGTAATCAGATCTCTGATATACGATGGAGCTTTATTAGTGAGGGCTTTATATGTCAAAAGAAGAATCTTAAAATCTATTCTAAGTTTGACAGGGAGCCAATGAAGGGAAGCTAAAATTGGGGAGATATGATCTCTCTTTTTAAGTTTCATCAGAACTCTGCAGCATTTTGGACCAACTGTAGACTTTTAAATGCATTTTGTGAACTTCCTGCTAATAAAGACTTACAATAGTCCAGCCTTGAAGTAACAAATGCATGGACTAGCTTTTCAGCATCTGTCCTAGAGAGAATATTTCTAATTTATGCTATATTCCTAAGATGAAAGAAGGAAATCTTACACACCTCTTTTATATGAGACTTGAAAGACATTTCCTGATCAAAAATAACACCAAGGTTCTTTACATTGTCACCAGACGCCAACCTGGTGCTATCCAGGTCAAGTGGCAGACTAAGCAATTTCTTTTTTAGAGGTTCTGGTCCAAAGATAACAACTTCTCTCTTTTCAGAGTTCAAGAGCAGAAAGTTTAAAGTCATCCACATTTTTATGTTATCCAGACATGCCTGTAATCTACCAAATTGATTGGATTCATCAGGATTTATAAATAAGTACAGTTGTGTATCATCAGCATAACATTGGAAATTAACACCATGCTATCTGATGATTTTATCAATAGGGAGCATGTATATAGTAAATAGAATTGGGCCAAGTACAGAACCCTCTGGTACTCCACAAGTAACCTTACAATGCGGAGAAGATTTGTCATTTAGATGAACAAATTGGGATCTATCAGACAAATACGATTTAAACCAGCCTAGTGCTGTTCCCTTGATCCCCACAGTGTATTCGAGCCTTTCAATGAGGATATTGTGATTGACTGTGTCAAAAGCAGCACTGAGATCTAACAAAACTAGAATAGACACGAGCCCATTGTCTGAGGCCATGAGAATATCATTTGTGACTTTAAGGAGAGCTGTCTCAGTGATATGATGAGCTCTGAAACCTGACTGAAATTCTTCAAATAGGTCATTATTCATCAAATGCTCTCTCAGTTGATTAGCAACAATTTTTTCAAGTATTTTAGATAAAAAAGGTAGATTAGATATGGGTCTGTAATTTATTAAGTCTTCTTGATCAAGAGAATGTTTCTTAAGTAGGGGTTTTATTACAGCTACCTTAAGAGCCTCTGGTACATATCCATTCACCAATGACAAATTAATCATTTCCAAAATGGGGGTAACAGTAATAGGAAATACTTCTTTAAACAATGTTGTCGGGATTGGATCCAACATACAAATTAAAGGCTTAGATGAAGAAAATATTTCTGAAAACTCAGAAGGATCAATTGAAACTAAACACTTCAAACAGAGATCAGGCTCCAGAGCCACATTCAGTGCCTCCTTGCTTACTGAGGTAGTAGTTATGTTTGGTAGGATGCCATCAATTTTAGTTTTAATAGATTCAATTTTATCATTAAAGAATTCCATAGAGTCATTACAACTAAGAGTTGGAGGAATGGGTGATATAATAGAGATTTCATTTCTCGTAAGTTTAGCAACTGTATTAAAAAGAAACCTAAGATTGTTTTTATTCTCCTCTATTAATAATGTAAAATATGCAGATCAAGCTTGGCGAAGGGTCCTTTTATACTTGTTAGAAACATCAAATATAGCATGTCCTTTCTTGGAAGAAAGCTGAGCTGACATCAATTAAATAACTTACTAAAAACATAGTTGAATACTGTCAGAAAAGTCTGTATTGATTAAAGTCTTTGTCTGGTACTCACTTACAGAAAATATGCATAAAACAGACACGTCAGACACGTAAAGAAGCAGGACACCAACTTTTAACTGATGGACTTATCCAAAACAAGAAAATTAGTAAAGAAATAAATTTAAAAAAAGTTTGTTTTGCAGTAAAATATTATCTTACCAAACATTGCATCTAAGAAATATTTTGTAATTGTGATATCGTTCGCACTTGCATTAAGATAACATCTGAAAGTCAATTAATTATAGTACAAAAAAGACAGTTCAAAGATGAAGCAACTTGTAAAACAAAATGATGTTTCCTGTTTTTATTTCAGGTTGATGCATTTATCAACCTATCTTATCATGCAAACAATAATTCATGTAAATTAACATTTCATCAAATGCTGGTCGCTTTTTAACTTTAGCGTTTTTATGGAAAGCTACTCTGCAATAAAAGGATCTTTTTGACTTGTCAACAATCCACACCCACTGTCTTTGAAAAACACTACACGGCACTGCAAGTGCCGTAAGGCAATGAACATCTGTATGCATGGAGGCGGGGATGGGTAGCAGGAAGGATGAAATATTCATCAGTTGCTGTCTTTTTGACAATGAAGCTACATGACAATGGTCTCACTTTCAAACGTCTTAGGTGCTTGAATCCAAAGGGGAACCTACCTTACATAATTCTAGCTTGTTTCATTCAGTGCTCAAGTGCCAAAGCAAAGCAGACACTTGTAGTTCAAGACCACAATTAAATGAGAGGTTATTGAATCACCACAGAATAGAAACATTGTCATTGAAAGAAAGGCTGCCCACAAAGGAAAAACACAATGAATGTAAATATGGGGAAAGTAGTCTGTGAATGCTAAATTTTCTGGTAGGCACACAAGATAAAAATATGACCTCCTTCAGGTGAGAAGCTGTATGAAACTGAAGTAAGAGCTATTCTGTGTTATCAGATTTTCCTGGTAGCCATGGCTTTCTTTTGAATTATGCCATCTTTTATTTAAATGTCAGGATTTGGCTTTTTGGTGCTGGTGTGAGACGATGACTCCTGCTTTTCACAGCTTGCTACGATCAGGTGGATAAGATTAACTTGAGAACTGAACTGAGTGAACTTAAAACAGAATGGTACTGTAAAATAATGCAGATTTTTACCTATTAAGGGATTTTCTAAGTGCTATAGTACGTAAAAGAATTGTTTACGGCCTGGAATGGGACCGTAAGTCCATGCAATATCTGATGGTTTTACCAGCAAAATAATCTAAATCTTATTTAGTTCACTTCAATCTGGTGTTTCTGGTAGGCACACAAGATAAAAATATGACCTCCTTCAGGTGAGAAGCTGTATGAAAGTGAACTTAGAGCTATTCTGTGTTATCAGATTTTCCTGGTAGCCATGGCTTTCTTTTGAATTATGCCATCTTTTATTTAAATGTCAGGATTTGGCTGTTTGGTGCTGGTGTGAGACGATGACTCCTGCTTTTCACAGCTTGCTACGATCAGGTGGATACGATTAACTTGAGAACTGAACTGAGTGAACTTAAAAACGAAGGTCACTGTAAAATAATGCAGATTTTTACCCATTAATGGATTTTCTTTTCTCCTCTAAGTGCTATAGTACGTAAAATAATTGTTTACGGCCTGGAATGGGACCGTAAGTCCATGCAATATCTGATGGTTTTACCAGCAAAATAATCTAAATCTTATTTAGTTCACTTCAATCTGGTGTTTCTGACAGTCTTTTGTAGATAACCTTATTTTATTCCCTGATGCTTTTCAAATGGATTTCGAATTTTTTTTTTTTTTTTCCGTAAACCGAGACTGAATGAGACTTAAAATGCATGTTACAGGCTATTGCACACATTTGGCTTTAAAAAATTGAATTAATTTTCACTTTTTTTTTTTTATGCTTGGCTTTCTTATTATTACTGCTCTGCTTTAAAAAATAAACTCTCCTTCAAGTGCCTGTTCAGCTTTTGACAACTCCAAAGTGCAATAAAAATCTTTTCTAATCAGTTTATGGAAATACATGAGAAAGTTAATTGTTTAAAATTCAGATTTGTTACAGAGAGAAATAGTGATTCTTAAAAATAAAGAAATTATGAGCATGCACATAAAAATGAATAAGACCCCCTTTAGCAGTTGCTACATTACCTTATCAGCTGAGATTCACGTGTGGGGGACCAACACATATTTACATTATTTAACATCATGGTTATTAAATAATACTTTGTGAGGAACTTTAGATTAAGTTTGAGAGTACAAAAAAATGACATATTTTGTTAATACATGAAGGTTTGTTAGGCAAGTTGTGGAAAAGAAAGAAGCATCAGTTAAGGGATGATATTTACACAATTTGTTTTACTGTTGCTGTTTTTGCTAAGTTAAAATGACCAAAATAGTTTCTTTTTATTAACTGTGGCAGGTCTTTGATTATTTCTGACATTTAAGGTAGTTGGAGGCTTCCCTGGATATGTATTTATTGTAAGGCATCCCCTTAGACAAACTTGATCATTTTGTGACATCTTTGAGAAAGTTATAGGTCCAATTTCCGAAAAACTGAACTTGCCCTGTTCGTTTGTTCAAAAGGTTTTTATAGAAGTACAAACCCAGTTCAGTAAGAAGACACATTTATTCCCCAGAGATGAAAGTGTTTTTCTGAGCATATCAAAACAACCATGGTGGAGCAAATGTCTATAATGCATTAATAATGTGTAAAGATAGTTTCTTTGCTTTAAAACACAAGTCAAAAAATAGTGCAATGCATTTGAAAAAGTTGCAACTATGCTGTTACACTTGGAAAACGTAGTACTTCGTGGTGGTGCACTTGTTATAAAACGCTTAAAAACCACTGTATAGACAATCCAACAGATGAACATGAACATGAACATGCTGGCTAAAGCTGTGAAGTGTGTCATAATGTCGTGCTGAAAGTCAGGAATGTCACTCAGAGGAAAAGACGCCATTACTTCAATGGCAACATTAAAAACAGAGATGAAAGTTTGCAAATACACTTTCATCTTCAGAGACCAGTTCTGTAGCTTTATAAAACTAAAAGTGAGGCCATATGGAGAGGAAAATCCAAAGAACATTACAAGACTGAGAACACGTCTAGCTGTGAAATATTAAAGAAGTGCATGGGAACTTTTGAATCTAAAGATAATTTAAATATATAATGTATTTTAAAAAAACTATTTTGATAATCCTAATAACCTAAAAAAAAACCTTTGGTTTGAAAAAAGTTAAAACAGAGTAATGTGTCTACTTGTACAGTTTATATCTGGAATCAGCTGCATTACTCATTGGTACACATCAGAGAGTTTCAAAAATACTTAATAGCAAAATAAGTGTGAGAGGTTTGCAGGTATGATTTGATCATAACATATAATTTGCTCTTTTGCCTGAAGCTTTTGTAATAAAATCAAAATGTAATGCCATTGCAAGTGTTTGAGCTAACATAACACTTAAATGGGAATGTGTCTCCCTCTTGTGGTAAACTTTCTAAACCAAATGTAATCAAATTATTTTATTAACTATTTAAATATTAGGAATAGTTTACAGATACTATAAGTTGCTTTGTCATTTGAAAATTATCCTGAGTTTACATATAATGCTGTGTGACCATATTTAGACTTTTAAAACCTTCCCTCACTTGGTAGCTGACATGAAGCGACTGACTGTAGACAGAACGAAACTAAATTTCCCTCAGTAGGGAGTTATACTTTAACTACATCTGCAAAACAATGGAAACACATTTAAAATTTGACAAGGCTGGCTCCTTCTGGCAAAGAGTCACCCCTTGCTGCTGGTGGGAGATAAAATTCACACTCAGCCTCATTTTGGTGTTGAGGGATAGTGGGTGCAGCCAAAACTTCCCATGCAAACAGTATTTGCTTTAACTTTGTTTTTATTTGGGAAAAAATAAAAATAGACAAGATCCACTTAAGTAAATAATTGAATAAAAATGGGCTACTGTAATGGCAGTACAGACTATGTGATTGAAATCGTACGATTTCACTTTAGGGATTACTGATATGTTGATTTTGCAAATTTTTTTTAAATGTTAAACAGGAAAAAAATGTATTTTGGAAAATGCTTCTTCATTTAGTGAATACCTTATGTTTTTAAATTGAACACAAAATTCCTGTCATCACTCCTCAAATGTCCTAGAATAGCCTCTGAGATAAACTACTCTAACCTTAAAAGCTTTATCAGACACTTTAGCTTAAACTGCAGAATTAAAATCAGGACCAAAATCAATCCTCTAATATTTACCAATCTGCATTGCACAAAGCTTTAGTTGCTGTATGTGACTGTAATTTTACAGGAATGATTTTGATGGGGACAATGTGGGTGAGGACAGTAATTTTGGCACGGGTGGGCGTTGCCGTAGAAACGTGTCATTAGACCAGGCAGATGGAGACAATGCTTGTTGAGGCGCAACAGACTTTAAGGACAAGTGATTCAGTCTGTAAGGTGGTTATTGCAAATGCCAGTATAGTCTGAATTGGATATTGATCCTGTTGAGGGAACCGTGTGGAGCAGGTAGGCGCTACTGTGCTGAGCCTGGTGTCATTGACAGCGGCCACCAGGACAGCATCTGTGAATTCACAGTCGTTTAAGTATCTGAACTTTGTCTGACTGCTGAAATCTGGGGATGCTGCACACAGCACAGCTGAGGGCATTCACACATGTGTGGATTCTCACAGAGTCAGCACAATAAAATCTGTTAACACTGAATAAAATACTGAATACAGAATAAAACGGAATAATGAGTTTAAACGTCTCAGACAATAAAGACAACTTTGCAGAAAGGGGGTGGAAAAAGTAGGGACTTATTGATTTCCACTTCTTTGTAGTATCTTTTAAACTGTTAAAATGTCACCAAATTTCTTTGAATAGACATTTGCAGATTAACAATATCCTTAAATTTTCTAACATTGTATTTGTAGTAAGATGGCCTTTTTTGTTGTTATCTGTTACAAATAACAACTATGTTGCGTATAAAGTATATACTGTCGCATTGTTTTTCTGTTCAATGTAATTTTAGTCAACATTTTACAACCTGTTATTTTAAATACTAAATCCTCCTAAATGCATTTTAGTGACTTTTTTTTAAACTTTATTTTGCCAACATTTTTTAACAGCAAATATCATTATTGTTTTTGCTTAGCTGTCCCTGGATTTTGTCATGATATTATACTCTGATGAAACTTTAAGGACAGTTATTAATCTAGAGGTCTTGCAGCTTTCGTAACACGTGTCCTTCAACAAAAATATATTCCTATGTATCATAATTTAAACAATCATAATTCTAAATCAGGCATTCTTCAGGTGCAAAATGTATGTAAGAGATCAGAGATTGATAAGAGAAAAGCAGCCTTTTTGAAAAATAATGTTGATTAAAATCAATCTACTTTTCTTTACGTTTATTGATATTTGGTACGGGCTCATCAGACAGTGGAAGAAAAAGGTCTCAGTAATTTTTGTGCATAATTGGCCTGTGATGTTAAAACACACTTCTCAGGCAAAATGAAGCAATCAACTCTATCAAAGAAAGTGTTCAAATCAAAAGGGAATAAAATATAGTAGTTATGATCAGTGGCTTTCAGGGGAAGACCATTAAGGATTTCATGGGTTCTGCAGTTGCTGTAAAGAGTTAGAAAATAAGACTGATTTAAAACAGTGTTGTCATTTGTTGACAACTATTTGATTAATTGTTGATAGAGCATAGCTGTGAAAACATGTGTATTGGACTACCAATAAGCTTAACTCTACCTTCATCTTGTACATTTTCCTGTTGCTTTAACAACAAAGTAATATAAAATCTTAGTTTTTGGTAAATGTACAGTTTATCAGCAAATGTCCATGTGTAAGCAGTGTCTTTGTGCTCGAGTGTTAGTGTATACAGGCTTTTGTGCAGAATGAGGTTATTTCCAAGGGCGGCATTCATGAAAGAATAACAACCGTTTAAGATTTTGAATTTTGTTGGTATGTTTCTTGTTTACATCTGTTTTCCTCTGTAGCTTTTTGGACTAATCCCGCTTAAGTGTAACACTAAAGAATGATCCTAAATGGAACTGCAAAGGTGGTGACTATTATACAACAGGGTTGTTCGTTTTGGCTTGTTTTGTCTTTACATGTGTTTGCACTGTGAACTAGTTGTTTAAACACAACCAGCTCTTCCACTTAATCTCAAACCACATCAAGTTTGTTAGAAATAATTTGGCCTTATCTTCAGATGTCGATAAAAACATTGGTATTTAAGTATCTTTACATAATGTTCATCATATAATGTTTGAATGTTTTGACTTTTGGTAGTTTCAATCTTTTATATTTTCCTTGGTAGTTTTGTGGTACTGGTTTATTGAGTTTGTTGTAAACATTTTGACTGGAAGATTGAATTCTTTCTTTTAAAAAAGCTGTTGTATGCGGAACATAAATCCATAAATGCGTATTATATTGCTGTTCAACAGTTCTGAACTCATTTTCTTTTTCTTTCTTGTAAATACTTGGTAGCCAGGTGTTCATCAACAACAACTTAGACTGAGACTGAACTATCTTGGTTATATTCCTGATAATCAGGCGGTGCCCTGATTAGGTTAATTCATTCGAAATTACTAGGTATGTTAACAATTACTTCAGCAATTATTTATTTATTAATAGCAGAAATTAATTGTTATCGTTTCCCAACATTAGTAGCTCCTTGGGAATCAGGGAATTTCCTATAAATGAGGCTGCTTGGGGAGTGTCTTCAGTGCTGATCTGGAATGGCTTCAGTCTGCAATGGGTCGGTGGCCGGTGTTGGTGAAGCTGCAATCCTTTCTGGTGTTGGTTCAATGCTTAATCTCTGTTTGGAAAATTGATAACTCAAAGATTCCTTAGGCTGGGACACAGACATTGGGTTTCTTAGTGGGCTTTATTTTTAGATCAGAGGCGTCTTAAAGGGATGCACACTGCCTGCTTGACATTGTCTTTCAAAAGCAATGAAAGAAAGCGAAAATACATTTGTAATATAAAAGATACATTTGTAAGCCATGAATATATTCATTTTTAACCTTATCAAACATATTTTTAGTCTTAATCTCTGTGGGTGACCGTCAAACTTGAAGCTTCATTGCACTACATGATCCATAAACAATTCAGATTTTAAATAATCACATATAATGTTGTATTTTGAGCTCAGAATGATTTCAGTCTTTCAAGAAAATCTGTAAAAACGAATGCACAAACTTTGGAGTTTGTAAAGCATAATGCACTCTGCAGCAATTTAATTAAGAAACACAATTAACATTGGTTTGTAATCATCGGTTCCCAATAGAAACACATTTTCATGTAATCAGTGTGTGTTTATGTTGCTGATATATTTCTCACAAAGATTTTCTGCTTAAAGTCAGACAGAGTGGTATAACTTGCAGGAGAATTTTTATTTGCTCGGGTAATTGCCTGGCTGTGAGGTCTGCTGCTCTCAATCTTATCATTTAAAATTTCAAACCACATTTTCTCTGTCTTTAATCATTTTTTTGTGTTTAGGTTGAGAAGAAGACGTCAGGTTATGCAAATCACTGCATATTAGACATCAAGTCTAAGTCTGAGAGTATTATTGCCAACCTGCTTTGTCAATCCTTTCCAAAAATCAAACAAATGCTTGCAATAACCAGCAGAAATTGCAAGCATTCACATGTGAGCTAAACTGTGTAATAGCACCTGCCTTTTTGTCTGCTGCAGATAGCTTGAAAATGGCAAAGGCACAGAAAGTCTGTCAAGGAGGCTTTCTGAAGAGACCTGCGTGGCAGAGATATAACACAATCCAGCCTACTACAACTCCTTGGCTCTGGTAAGACATGCCGCCTACAGATACTGAGGAATGATAGCATCTGATGCAATTTACTCCATGTCCAGGGTTGGTGGTTCAAAGTGTGTTGAAAAACCATGAAAGCACAGGTTGCAGAGAAAATCTCCTCTGAATCTTCCAGTGGGAATTGAACTCTGGGCTTACAGAGCAAAGCCTGTAGATTGGATTTCTTGTTTATCTGTAAATGCAGATGGAAAAAATTCATAGGATTTGTGCAGTGTGCAAATGACAACTGTCCAGGGTTCTGGCTGCATTAAATATTTGTGCTGATCGGTTAGGAAACCCAATCATGCACAGTATTTGTCTAAAACAACATGCAAATTAATGATGTGACTGTGCAACTAGAAACAACTGAAGCATTTGTATCAATGAGCAATTTTACATAAACAACAAGAAGATGAAAAAACAAGCACACACAAAAAAAAAAAATATATCAACCACTGTAGATTAATTTCATTGAGAGGTTAAAAAACCCACAGACAAGGATTTCCTGGGAAATTGAATTCTTAGACCTAAAAATATCAATGTGGATGAGATTAGGCAGGGGACTTATAAAGTTATCTTGTTTGATTAGGTGTCTAAAAGAATCCTGTTTGTCTGCTTCCAGTTCCTATAACTGTTATTGCTTCATGAAAATAAGTAAAGCTGTGGACTAAGTTGGTATTTGGTAGAGAAGCTAACAACATTTAGGTGTTTTAAACAGATGTGTTGGAGAAGTATCATGTCTATTTCCTCCCAGAGCAGAATTGTTCACATCTGTTCTAAATCTGCTTAACAGGGAGGTCTGCCCTTGACTTGTAGCAGCACATATAAGACACTGAGTTAGCAAAGACAGTTAGATGTTACATTTCAGAGGTAGAATACACATCCTTAACTGCCTGTGGACATGAAACATGTTCCATCGAAAGCACCTCAAAAGCTTGGCTGTTTCTGTAACAGAGCATTTTGGGAAAATCGTCTCTTTGTTGCTTTTTAGGTTGTCATTTTCCTTTTATGTCAACACACTGAGCAAAGAACTGCATCCGGCATACATGACAGTACTAGGCGTTTTAATATGCCAGTCATGGGTTTAAAAGCAAATTATTTGGGATTTTTAATTATTAGTGAAATCTTTTTTCCTGGTTGAAAAATTAAAAATTGCTACAAAAAACTTTCTTTAACCAATTTGTATAATAATCTGAGTTTGACTATGGTGTTTCATAAGTACATTAATACTTATTACAATATATTTGCTTGATAAGATATCATTTGTATGTAACTGTTCCTTCATAATAAATGCGTTGTAAAATCAAGAATCAGGAATCAGTTTATTTATATAGCGCCAATTTACAACAGGTGTCGTCTCAAGGCACTTCACAGAAAATCAATTAAAATCAAAGATACATCAAAACAAATCAATTTGAAAAAGTTTCCAATCTAAGGAACACCAGCAGATTGCATCGAGTCATTGAATTGCAGCATTCACTCCTCTGGAATAAGCAGACCGAAACAATGGCTTGTGTTGTTGTTGACTTTACAGGAATCGCTCATACTGAGCATGCATGTAGCGACAGTGGAGAGGAAAAACTCCCCTTTAACAGGAAGAAACCTCTAGCAGAACCTGTCTCAGTACAAGCAGCCATCTGCCACGACCGACTGGAGGTGTGAAAAGACAGAAAGATCAATTAGAAGCAAAGGATACTGAAATAATAGAGATTATAGCAGCAGTTGTAGAGTGTCACTGGAAGCATCTCAGCCCATGTTCTCATCCAAGAAGCTGTCTCAGCTAACAGAACGCCAGCCCGGGTCTGGTTACCAGAGAGAGAAGAACACTAAGAGAAAACAAAAGGTTAACAAGTTTGAAATAACGGTAACTAAGTAGATTGGACAAAGGAAGAAAGTAGCAGAGAGAGAAGTGGTCAGATTGTCCTCCAGCAGTCTAAGCCTTTAGCAGCATAACTATAGAAAAACTTAAATAACTTAACCCTATAGAGTGAGACATGAAGAAGGTAGAGCAAAGGAGAACCGTCTGTCAAGACTGAGTTCCTCCCCCAACCAGATTAGGCTGTCTTCTCTACCAATTCCTAACTATGAACTTTATCAAACAGGAAGGTTTTAAGCCTTGATTTGAAACTAGACAGGGTGTCTGCCTCACGGACTAAAGCTGGAAGCTGGTTCCACAGGAGAGGAGCCTGATAACTGAAAGATCTGCCTCCCATTGTGCTTTTAGAGATTCTAGGAATCACCAGTAAACCTGCAGTCTGAGAGAGAAGTGCTCTGTTAGGGACATACGGAGTAATCAGATCTCCAATATATGATGGAGCTTTATTAGTGAGGGCTTTATATGTCAAAAGAAGAATCTTAAAATCTATTCTAAGTTTGACAGGGAGCCAATGAATGGAAGCTAAAATTGGGGAGGTATGATCTCTCTTTTTAAGCTTCATCAGAACTCTTGCTGCAGCATTTTGGACCAACTGTAGACTTTTAATTGCATCATGCCATCATGCCATAATAATACATTTTGTTCATTTCAGTATAAATCTAAATAACAAATAGAAGGTTTATATAAAACAAATACACATTTACATTGTGGTAATTGGGGTGAAGCATTTCAAATAGACTTTACACATACAAGTTTGAACATAGATGTAAATACATAGTGATACTTGGAAAATGTCATTGTTTTTTTTTGTCTTTTAAGTAGATCCCCAACTTTTCAATCGGTTCATAAAAAGCTATCAGGGTTAGCTGTGGGAACGTTTTAGGAAGTCACTTTTTTTCAATTTTACCAGCTTTGCTCACAGAATAATGCTAGCACCACAATTACTGTTAAAAGGTTTAGAATTCCAACATATGAAAACCTCTTTGTCTCTTCTGATTGGGATTTTATCAAGAATGCATTTGTAACAACCTACTCATTTAACATGAATATAGCATTTGTTTGACTTTGGACTGTTGCACTGATACTCCATCAGTCCATGACAGGCTTTAACTGTTCTCTAGGTTATTTATTTTAATCTGAGGTTAACAGTTTGAGTATTGTTACTAACCATGGCAAAGTATTGATATAAATATAATTGTACCTAACTTTCCTTACTTCATCTTAAAGTCCTTCCTTAAAATCTAGAGTTGTTGAGCTTTTTCAGCATTCAGTGTATTGGTGACACAATTCTGTTTTATACCTACAATAGAAACTATTGACTGTTTCTGATTAGAATCTTGTACAAGATGTTTACAGGGGTAAGTTCATTCAAGTTAAATTATGTTGTATAGCTTTCAGGAGCACATTTCTTTTTGTTTTATTTGCAAAAAAAGTGTACGTATTTGTATTTTAGAAAATTAAAGATACATTTTGTTCTGTGTAAATTACAAAATTATATTCACATGACTAAGTATATAATAGTGAGTGGAAAACTGCCTCTCCTTTTAAGCACTGCTTTATTTTAGCTGGATTAATTTATTGGCAGTCTCAGTTTCTGAAAATGAGAATAAATTACACTGACCTACTCCTAAGTGAATTAACATGGGTGATTGTGGATGTAATTGCTAATTACCATGACTCAGTGATTCTAAAGTCTCACAGGTGGATCATTTTCACCCTCAGTGGGTTTTAAAAGCGAGTAGACCTTATGAACAAAGCCAAAGCAGCTTTCACTAAATGTGAAAGCTGCTGTTCTTCTCTCTGAGAGCTGAAATTCAAAGTGACAAATGATGTAGGGCAATGAACCAATATCTAATGTGCATACAACTAACACCTAAGGCTCTTCCTCCTATGAATGTAACCTGCATCACTGCAGTAACCTGAAAGGTTGGCACCAGAGGTCAACATTAATGTGAGTGTGAATAGCTAAGCAAGTAAAACTTGATCTGATAGGTCAGGGAAATACAGGGATACATCTGTTTTTTGTTTTGAGGATTTCATTTTTATTTCCAGATTTTACAATTTTATTGTGATAAAAATGAGAATAACCTGAAGCAAAACACTGTAGAGCATCATTTATTCACAACTCTAAATAACTCAGGCAGAACACCTTGTTTTGTGTTTAGAATTTGTTTAAAGTTTATATTGGTACTTTCAGCTTAAAGGTAAATCCAACCACTGTAGAGTTTGGTAAATTGTCTCAAATTTGGTTACCAACATAATGAGCTGCCGGAGAAAGCAGTTATATTGTACCAGGTTAGAACTCAAGCAGTAATTCTAACATCCTGTCTAATGGATGTTAGAACCCATGAGGTTCCTGTGGAACCTCATGGGTTCAAATCCAGCCCAGGGCAAAAATACACCACAGCATCCATTGTGGGTCCTTAGGCAAGACCCTTTGCGCTACTGCCTACCTGGCGCCTGCAAAAAAGGCTGCCTTGGTGTGGTTTAAACCCAAACATTTTTCCTACTTTCATTATTATACTGTGACTTCCTGTTGTTTCATCAAGGATCTGTTTACATTCGGATTCTCCCTTTGCTTGGTCCAACTTCTTTGTACTGAGACTTTTCTAACACATCTGCATGTTAAAACACGTTCATTATTAGAAATGTGGCATTAGAGAAACCAGAAACCACACTAAAATGCAATGCATTGTGGTTCAGGAAGAGGGGCGCGGTAGTCATGACTAAAGTTAAACATTGGAGATTTTATTTCTAACTGCACCCTGCTCAGAACAGTCGAATCATAAGAAAATCTTGGCCTGATTGGACAAATCCCCACTGATGTCTGGACACAGACCCTTTTACAGGCCTACGGCTGACATACAACAATACCATATTTGGCATTCCCCAACATTTATAGTTCTACACACACACACATTCTCCATATGATGTTCATAAGTCGACTGTCCTCTTCATGTTGGAATCCATAACTTTCCTTATGTGGTCAGTTTCAGTGCAAATCCTTGTGCTTAACATGTTTTCCAAGAAAAACAAGAGTCTTCTGTTATGATCAGACACTACATTATCTAGGAAGCATGGTGAAAGTGGGCTACGTTGATAATTGGTGAAAAGAAAAACCTGGGTAAATCTGGAGAGATGGCATCCATCCCACCCTGGCACAAAGCAGCTTGTCTTTCTAGGGATGAATCCAAAGTCCATGACTCGATGCTGTCACGGCTTTGTCTTAGTTTCTGACTCGAAAACAGGAGATCACTCAGGAGAACCAGGTGATGTGTAAACAACAGGGGGAGGTTGAATCTTACTGTGCGATGATGTTCGTCCGCCAGGGGGGAAGTGATCGGATCCGCATTCCTGGGTTGTGGGTGTTGTAACCAGAGGCTTTGATGTCCACAGGCTGAATGTTGTATTGCTAGGTAGCACGGACTGGAGTTTGAACAGAGGACCGGATACAGTCATGGGTTAATTGGTTAGTTTCCCGTAAGGTTTGTAGATGGCTTGAGGCAGCTTGGCTTGAACAGGTACCTGCAGATGCAAACACAGGGAAAGTAGTAGTAACAGCACAAAAAGATTACATGTAACAAGGAAGTTTCACGGAAGACTCAGACAGAAAACACATAGCAGGCTTGGAGGTACCATGTATGGTTAACAACCAACTGGGTGACTACAAAGCCACTCCTCTTAAACTACAGGCAGCAGTCAGGGATATCAGGAACATCTATGTCTCCTCAGGAACTGGAAATTCAGCCAGCCCAGCAGATCAGCCTCCAGAACGTTCTCTAGTGGAAAACACGAGCAGAACACACAGAAACAAAACCAGCCAGAAAATCAATTTCCTGACAAATGGAAACTGCTGAAAAATGGAAAAACAAACAAACGAACAAAAACAACAACTTTTAAACATATCTTAACACTCTAGTTGCATGGTTCATTTATTAACATTTAGAATTAACCAAAATGTATTTATGATTGGGTTGAAATCAATTATCTTGTAAAGTTCCCTGGGATGAAATGTGTTGAGAATTAGTGGTATGTAAATAAACTGCATTCAATAAAGTTTTTAAAACTATTCAATTAAATCGACTCCGGGTTAGTGAGCAGATGGAGTAGACGTGTTGTGCGAGTGCTCCCGTGAACATTTAACTTTTACGCCACTCAGGCCTCCAACATCCATGCTAAACGGAACTCCTTTCTCCTTTTTTCATTTTTTCTCTTTTCATTTCGTCTAAACAGGTCGTACTGTTTTTAAAATGGCTATGAAAGGCGGAAAATCAAGGAAAAAAGAAGATGGTAGCGCTAGTCACCGAGTTCAAAACATCCTTCAGTCAGCTTGACTTCAAACTTGACCAAGCACGGCTTGCAGTGGAAGACCACGGCCAACGTGTTTCGTCCCTCGAGCTTACTACAAAAGACCTCAGTCATCATGGTCGCCAAACTTGAAGGCATCTGCTCGACTTTACGCCATGGTAATGCTTCGGCTAAAGGATGAAGTTACCGATATGGAGAGCCGCGGCAGGAGGCAGAACATACATATCCTGGGTCTCCCGGAGTCCGTTGAAAGCAGATCTCTTACGGAGTTCTTCTCGAAGACACTGTGCAAGGTTTTTGGAAATAACACACTGCCCTCATCACCAGAACTTTATAGTGCCCATCGCTCTCTCGCATTCAAGCCGGCCCCCGGGCAGCGACCACGGCCAGCCATCCTCCGCCTCCACCGGTACCAGACGAAGGATCTTCTCATCAGAGAGGCACGGCGTAGGGGAAAACTTGAATACCACGGTCAGCCGTGTCGCATTGTGGATGACTATTCCCCCGAAGTTCTCAGTCAGCGAGAAAAATACTTTGGAGTAATGGCAGAACTTTATAAACTGGGTGTCAAGCCTTCTGTCCTCTACCCCGCCCAGCTCCGTCTCACACTGTCTGGTGAGGCCAGAAAGTGGATCGGCACAACGGATGAAGCACAGAAATACGTCGAGACCCTCCGTAAGTCTCCAAGGCCTCCTTAATAGGACTGCTTTAAAAGTTATTTCCACTCTGCAGGTTCAGTACCACTTTAGCTGGCGTGGTATGTTTTACATAGCTGAGCGTGTTTACCCACCCCGTTTATACGTTAGTATCTACACCCTGCTCCCCTTCGCTAACAGCTTTTACAGATAATGTTCTCTGAGTTGCAAAAAAATCTAGTGCTATTTGGCTACACTGCACTGACATTCTGCTTGACACTTTTGTGTAAGTCTCAAGCTGAGACTGCCAAGAGAGTGGTGGAATATTACATTATTTAGATTCAGGATTTGTACCTGCTTTGTTTCTTGTAGTCATACCTCAGCTTCAATTAGGGTGTAAAGGTGTTTTTTTTTTAAAGGGGAATTCCCTCCCTTTTTTAAAAATTATACATTTTGGTCTGGAAGTGCCAAGTTCATAAATGTTCACAATATAGGAGTACTAGTTAGTGAAAGTTAGGAAGATGTGTTTTTGTACACTGTTGGTTCTGAAGAGCTTGCTGCTGAGATGTCATTGCCAGACACAGTTTAATATTTCCTTTAAAAATAACAGTTTGCACTAGTCGCATCCATCTGTTCAGTTTTTTGTGTGTATCACTGTGCTCACATCCTAATTTTCCAGATCAAATGATATGAGTAGACATTTGAGGCTGACGAGCTTGAATGTTAAGGGCCTGAACCACCCTGTTAAGAGAAGAAAGGTATTTTCACATCTTAAACAACTTAAAACAGAAATAGCCTTCCTGCAAGAAACCCATATTCGCAGTTCAGACAACAGCCGTTTACTTTCAAGATGGTTGGGGAGAAATTCCACTCCTTATTTTAAGCCAAAGCCCGATGAGTCTCAATCCTTATCAGTCAGGATGTATCATTTGAACTGCATGATGTGATCTCTGACAAGTTTGGCCGATATGTGATTATCTCTGGAAAATTATACAGCACACCTGTTGTACTTGAAAATGTCTATGCCCCAAATGTAGTTGATGTAACCTTTTTTCAACGAGTGTTCTCTCTGCTCCCAGATCTTAATACATACTCTCTCACACTTGGCGGAGACTTTAACTGTTGTCTTGATCCGGTTTTACATTGATCCTATGCGAACCCCAGCACAGCGAACAAGTCAGCCCGTTTTATTCAGGCTTTTTTCTATGACTATGGTGTCTGTGAGGTCTGGCACTCCTTACATGCGTGTGACAGAGAATACTCCTTTTTTTCGCATGTTCACCACACATACTCGAGGATAGACTATTTTTTCATCGACAACAAATTGTTTCCCCTGGTTCAATCCTGTGCTTACCAGAGGATTGTCATCTCAGACCATGCTCCTTTCGCCCTATCTATGTCTCTTCCTGGCCTGCCACAAAGAGAAAAATGGAGAAAATCCTACAAGGAACGATCAGATCTTGCCCACCAAATTAAAGAGATTGACAAACAGTATGCTCAGACAGAGGCTCCAGATGTTTACAAAAAGCGGTTGGAACTTAAGACCAGATTTGACCTGCTTACAACTCATTCTGTAGAACAATCATTCTTAAAAAGTAAGACAGTGTTTTATATATATGGAGACAAGTCAGACA
Source organism: Orestias chungarensis (assembly GCA_032876305.1). Classification (NCBI taxonomy): domain Eukaryota; kingdom Metazoa; phylum Chordata; class Actinopteri; order Cyprinodontiformes; family Cyprinodontidae; genus Orestias; species Orestias chungarensis. The sequence continues at coordinate 1,885,720 of JAVLVB010001078.1, read as the reverse complement.
AGTTATTGGCTAACCAATCTAAAGGCTCCAAGGCCAAACAAAATATCTCCAAAATCCGATTACCAAGCGGCCATTTAACTATGTATCACTTACAAATTAATGAAGCAAGGCGGACAAGTTATCCTTCCTCCTTCATTTTCTGAGGCGGGTATCACTCTTATTGCCAAAAAAGATAAAGACCCAATAGAATGGGCCTCTTATTGAACTATCTCCCTTCTGAACACAGATGCTAAAATCCTAGCCAAGGTCCTCACGCACAGATTGGAGAATTCCCTCCCCACGATCCTATTCAAAGACCAAACAGGCTTTGTTAAGGGCAGGCAGTCCTACATTAATATAAGACGACTGCTCAACATTATTTATTCTGCCTCTGAAGATGTCCCTGAATGTGTTGTTTCTCTCGATGCAGAGAGAGCATTTGACCGTGTTGAATTGGTCTACCTGTTTACTGTACTGAATAAATTTGGTTTTGGTCCAAAATTTACTTAATGGATTAAACTTTTATATTTGAACCCCACAGCCTAAATTTGCACTTACTCCCAATGGTCAAGACCTTTTAGTTTGCATCGTGGAACCCATCACGGGTGCCCCCTCAGTCCCATGCTTTTCGACATTGCTATCGAACCGCTTGCCACAGCACTGCGCTCTTGTAAGGATATATCTGGTGTCTGGAGAGGTCACACAGAACACAAAGTCTCAATCTATGCTGATGACCTGTTGCTTTTAATTTCTCATCCAACAGCTTCATTGCCCCCTGTCCTGTCGCTGCTCAGTCAGTTTGGTAAACTTTAAGGCTATAAATTAAATCTTAGTAAAAGCCAACTTTCCCCCATCAATAATCGAGCACGTGCCTTAGACCTTGGCAAAAATTAGAGCTTAGACTTTAAAAAACTTAGACCTTTCAAAATTGAGAACAATAAATTCTCCTATTTAGGCATATCCGTGACAGGGAAACACAACGATCTTTTCCAAGAAAATTTTATGGTATTGTTAAATCAAACTGAACAAATCCTAACACAGTGGTCACCCCTGTCAATGTTGCTTGTGGGCTGTATCAACTGTATTGAAATGACCATTCTACCTAAATTTTTATATTTTTATTTGTCAATTCCCTGGGTCCTCACTTCCTCTTCCCCCACTTAGTTCAATCAGGAACCCAGTGGTTAAACATTCTCTAAGAATCTGGGCCCAATTTCGTAAGTGCTTTGGTCTCCATAGCTTCTCACTGTTAAGCCTGATTTTGTCAAACTGTCAGGACTCCGCCTTTCAAGAATGGCACAGGAAAGGCATTGTACGTTTCAAGGATATGCTCATAGACAACAGTTTGGCATCATTTGAGCAGCTTAGTGAAATGTTTAACCTCCCTAAGTCTGGTTTTTTCAGGTATCTTCAGGCAATACATTTTGTTCTTTCTCAGACGACCACAACAGCATCAGAGCTGAACATTGTGGACTTTGTTCTTTGTATAGACCCACTTAAAAAGGTACTAATTTCGGCTCTGTATGGCAATCTTTTGGATCTTAGGAGTGGCCCCACAGATAAGCTCAAAACGGCATGGGAGAAGGACTTAGGTTTTCCCTTGTCAGAGGATACTTGGGGATCTATACTCAAATTGATTAATTCAACCTCCTTCTGTGTACGTCACCGTTTAATTCAGTTTAAAGTGGTACATGGAGCTCTTATTTCAAAAGCAAAACTGTCCTCCATATACCCAGATGTAAGTCCACATTGTGTGAAATGTAACTATGCGGAAGCCTCTCTCACTCACATGTACTGGTGCTGCTCAGCCCTTAAGAAATACTGGACAGGGGTTTTCAAACACTTTCTTGAATGTTAAACATCAAATTAGACCCGAATCCATTGACAGCTGTGTTCGGGGTCATGGTAGGGGAGAAAAAGTTAACTACAGCAAAACAACGCACTATATCCTTTGCCTCTCTTCTGCTCAGGTGGAAGGATACTTTCCCTCCCACCCATGCGCAATGGCTGGAGGATATCATGTCCTGTCTGAAACAGTGATTTTAAACTATGACTAGTAATGTGGAGATGACATGAAAGGGATTATTTTGCACACTGTTCGATTTATTTTCTTCTTCTTTTACTTTATTTATAATTATTATATATATATATATTTTTTTGTTTTTATTATTATTATTTTATTTTATTTTTTACTTTTATTTATTATTATTATTTATTTATTTATTTATTTTTACTTTTTATTTTGAAGGAATTCATTTGTGCATGATGTGATTGATATGTATCCATCTCGTGTCTCTAGCGACTATCCAGCACTGCACATTTGTTATAATATGAAAATGTCAATAAAAAGATTCAACTAAATCAAATCATTATAAAAACACCATCACATATACATCCAAACAACAGGTATATAAAATCTCTTTGGCATTCATAACAGCCATTCAAACTCATATCTGTTACAGTATAAACTTGTCCTGATAATATGATTTAGATCTGACAAAAATCACTGCCCTTTAACCTCAGTTACAAGTCGGACTCTTCTCCCTGTTAGCTGTTGTGGAGATACAAGTTGTTGAACATATTTATTTATTTAAATCAAAACTACGTGTACTTTTATAGTAATCTGTCTCCCGATTTTCTTTATTGTTTTTCTTTGCCAACAGCGAAACAAAAGCAGCACATGAATAGATGCTCCAGACCTTTTATGAAGTTATTAACCTCTTAGGAGGGGAGCTATGATTCAGAGGTGGCCACACAGTCTTTAGAGGTTACATTTTAACAGGCGCTGCTGTTTCAGGCAGACCGAACTGAAAGGTGAGGTGGCACCAAAAAGAGAGCAGGTGTTTCTGACGAATGAAAAACAACCGATGTAAGAAAGTCCTGATGTTTTGATGCCTCAATGCTTAAAGACTTTAATGCAGAAATACATAAAAAACAGATATGGACTTGTGAATGGGTTTTATTGTAACACAATACAGATGCAGTGTTCAAATGCAACATAATACTATTAAACAAGACAGTTATGTCAGATGTAATAATAATCAACAAAAGATCACTTATACTGACTGAACTACCCTGTTAACTTCAGAGAAAAGAACAGGATTTATCTATGTTTTTACCATTTCAAGACTCTGGGAGCCTGTTTAAGAAGCTGAAGTAATGAAGGCTTTCATAAGATAACTTAAATGAAATGCATAAATAATGTGCCTATGAACATTTTAGGAAAGAAACCTATTTTTTTCATGAGTGAATTGAAATTGCTACCATCAGCATTACACCCTGTACTCTATGAAGCAGACTTTTTAATATTTTTATGGTGACTTGCATTTTCTTGCTGTGTTAACAATACAAACTATTATTTTTAAAATGGTAGCCTAACATTGTATACATATTTGTTTTAATTATAGTAGTACACTTCGGTACATTTTTAGGTTGTACTGTAAATTTGCGACATTACAGACTTTTAGGGTAACATCTAACCTGGATGGATATATGTATCATCATCCCAACTGACACCATGCCCGATGTTGTAGGCGTGTCGGCCTGGGAGGTGGAGTTTCACATTTTTCATAACAACCACCCTTAACATGCAGCAAGAGTCACAAGGGAATACATGTATTTTTTTATTATTTAAGTACAAGACGTTGTACTTTGCACCATATTATTACATTGTTATACATTCCCGTAGTTTAGACATGTTAAGTAAATGAATTATTGCAAATCCAGATATTAGCTGGATGTAAACAGTTCCAGAGTTCTTTTACATATCAGCGTAAGCCTGCAATGGTTAATATATCTACAAAAAAAGACAAATTCTAATCATTTAACCGTTATTATGTTGGTTTACTGCTGATATGAAACAGCAATGTGTCTGTTTTCTTTTGAATTTATACCCATTTTTATGTGATTACCTGCTCTTGTGGAGCAACAAAGGAGAATTCCTCATTAAATAAAAAATGAGTAAAGTGAGGTAAGTTTTATTATTCATCTCACACTGGCATACCCGACTCCCCAGCTTCCCAAAGGGAACACTATGAAATTTAAATTGGCATCATTCTATTTTTCTGGTTTTAGTGTCAATATCGCAGACAGTCTTCAACAGCCTTGGAGCCTCCCTTCTGACTCCAACAAGGAACTTCAAAGGAGCACTTCTCTGAATCCTTCAGTCTTGCATTAAAAATGTTAACCTTGGAGACACGCTAACTACCAGATTGTGTATGTTGCCGAATTCCAATGAAGATTCTGATCAGTCAAGACAAGAGTGAAGAATGGACTTAACCATGCCCTACGCCTGTCAGTCCGCCCATCAGTCCATCACTCTGTCTCTTTCCGTAACATTTCAGCTTCTTTCCCTCATGTTCAATAAAGAAATGCAGAATTTCTCTTTTTCTCCTAAAAAAAATAATAAACACTGCATACATTTACTGTGGAAAATCAGTAGACTAAGCGCTTTTCTTTGCATTATTCATAGTAATATACTGTGACTCATAAGCAAATGGCACAGAATAACAAATACCCCTTTATTTCATGCAATTTTAATTCAAAATAAAAAATGCCACAACCACATAGAAAAGCTGAACAGTTCTTGTGGGACTTTGGCGGCTTTTGCTCATTTAGCCTCAGGTGTGGGACTCAAATGGTTTGCAGCCAAGACTCCACAGGAGAGGCAATGTGCTCATAATGATGCCAAAGCTTTAGAAGTAGGCACACTGGCAGGAATATATATGCAGGTGCAGCAGTTACGCTTTGGTAAGCTACATGAATGGCAAGCTATCCTCCAGCAACATGTGACAAGACTTGACGTCTCACAAGACTAAGAGAAAGCTGTGTAATAAATGGGGCCAAGATGTTCCCCAACATGGAATTACTCCACTGTGCACAGGAATACTTGCTAACAATAATGGTAAGTCACACAGTCATGTCTTACCTGTGATTAGAAAACTGCCTGCACAATGCAGAGTGGAGTATAATCACTGAAGACAGTTACTCTAGACGTGATAATCAGTGGGGTTCCCTAAGGGTTTTGAAATTTGTAATACGGTAGCTAGAACAGCTGTAATCACTATTTGGATAATTCATTAATTAGGAAAGAGACAATTGTTTTTAAAAAAAGGAAGAAAAATTGAGAGTAACCACCAATAACAACAGCAGAGGTGTTTAGAAAGTACTGCTGTTTTGGTGAGATGCAACAAACCCATCACAATACAAAAATACTAATAGTTGATATTTCAGCTTAAAAAGGCAGAGGGGGTTGTATCTCCAGAGACCTTTGAGGATCAGACAGATTTTGCCCCATCTGCTACAGCTGATCACATGCAAAGTAGTTTTAAATAAAAATCTGCCTGGATTTCATTTAAATTAAAGTCTATCCAAAGATTGAAATAAATCATCTTTCCCCTCCTGCCCTCACTTAATATATGGAGAGGTTCAAATAATCCTTATAAAGTTCATCTTGCGCATTTGGGAATCTCAAGAAAAGCATTCATACATAATGCGAGCCGTCCGTCTGATAGACCTGTAAGGAATAGATTATCGTCATCCGTGCACATTTGGTACGCCCACACAGTCTCTCAATCGTCACATTTAGAGTGGGCATGAATGGGAAGGAAAATGTCATTAGTGAGAAAGGTAATCTGTTTCTTGAGAGGAATCAGAGATCATAATTGGATTTTCTTCAAGACTGCTCAAAGCTTTTCAGTGTCTCAGACCGCTATCATATTAATGGATGTAAGCCGAATGAGGTTGAGAGTGGGCTTAGTAAAAAATTGCTTCCTCCACAGGTGCCAGAATATAACTTAAGATAGCAGCGACTGTGCTGTCATATGAAAACTCCCGCCCCAAACGTTTGAATTTATTTGGATTCAGAGAGAGTACATTAAAAAATGAAAAATAATAGACTATGAATATAAAAAGCTTTTTGGTTTTTCCTAAGTGCATGAAAAAAGAAACAAGTTGGTAATTATTCAATGGTAGAATACATCTGATGTCTAAATGTAAAGTTCAGTTCAGAAATATTTTATGTTTTGTGCTTTATTGAAGAAAAAAAAAGCTTCACCATCCCTAAAAGTTTTTCACGTTTGGTGTTTTAAAAAAATAAAAAAAATAAAATAAAGTTTCCGGTTCCCCGAAGGGTCTCACTTCCGGTTCCGGAGAGGTACTCCGGAAGTGCTGGCGGCTGCGAGGGGTTCATGATGCAGTGTTCGTTGGTTTTTGCCCACTCGCCTCATTCATTTCTCAATGATGACGCCAAGATAGCGTTTGTTATCGGTCAGTTGTCCGGAACAGCGCTCAAATGGGCTGAATCTCGGTTCCATAGATATCCTGAGTTTTGTTTGTCTTTCCAAGACTTTAGAGAAGAGTTCATGAGGGTTTTTGGTCATGAGACCGATTATTTGACGGTCTCCTGTAAGATGCAGAAAATAAGACAGGGTCCACCTACAATATGAACTCGCTGTATTTGATGAGGCTCATACTCTATAGGAGTTTATTGCTCTGGCTGCCCGTGTTGACGGCCGTCTGAGAGAAAGGGACCGTTTAAGGGTAAACCGCAGAATTTCTGTCAGCCAGGCCCCCGGAGTTGTTCAGCCTCCGTCCCAGCCTCTCGAAGCCTCCCCAAGGACTGTTGTTGAACCCCGTAAATCGTCCTCCCCTGGGACCGGAACCCATGCTGGTCAGACGAACCAGCAACGGAGGATGTAGTCGAGGGAGTGCCTATACTGTGGAACCCCGGGTCATTACATCGCCAATTGTCCAACCCTCCGTGAGGAGAAACTCCCCGAGAAGGTCCGTCTGTGAACACTAGGCAACAGACGTCATCAACATCAATCGTCCTAGTCAGTCACGTCTTCTCCTTACAGCTACATTGATTCACAACCATAAAACTTTTGACTTATCCGTTTTAGTTGATTCAGGGCGTGTGAGATCCCTAGTTGCCCAAATACTCGTTGACCAGTTACAATTACCCATTTCAACCTTAGACACCCCGCTCCAGGTTGCTGCTCTTGACGGCAGATCACTACCCCAAATAACCCACATCACCACTGCACTACAGTTAGTCATCTCCGGAAACCATAAGGAAACTATACAATTTTTGGGTATTTTCCTCCTCTCAGCCTCATATTGTTTTAGGTTTTGACTGGCTCCAGGACCATAACCCAACCATCAACTGGTCAGACTGCTCCATTTCCTCCTGGTCTTCTAACTGCCTCTCCTCTGGTCTCAAGGACGCCGTTCCTCCTAGCCCGCCCCAGAAGGACGTCTCAATCGATTCCCAGGACCTCAGTAATGTCCCCAAGGAATATCTGGACCTTAAGCAGGCCTTCAATAAAAGTAAGGCCTGCTCTTTACCACCTCACCGACCATATGACTGCGCCATTTATCTTCTGCCCGGAGCCCCATAACCTTCAAGCCGTCTGAATAACATTTCTCACAAGGAGCGGGAATCGATGGAGACCTATATAAACGAGTCCCACACCGCTGGCATTATTAGGTCCTCCTTTTCTCCCCTTTGGGCGGGCTTTTTCTTCGTTTCCAAAAAGGATGGTTCGCTCCGACCATGCATAGATTACAAAGGTCTAAACAACATCACCACTAAGAACAAATACCCATTGCCTTTCATCACCGCAGCTTTTCAGTCACTTTACAACACCACCATTTTCACCAAATTAGACCTCCGCAACGCCTATCATCTCGTCCGTATTCGCCAGGGGGATGAGTGGAAAATAGCTTTCAAAACTCCCCTCGGACATTTTGAATATTTAGTTATGCCCTTTGGTTTATGCAACGCTCCAACTGTTTTCCAAGCTCTCATCAATGACGTTCTCCGTGACTTCCTCAATATCTTTGTTTTTGTCTACCTCGATGATATTCCTATTTTTTCAAAAGACCCCTCTGAACACCGACCCAATGTCCGTCTAGTTCTCCAACACCTTTTTCAAAACCGCCTCTACATCAAAGCCGAGAAATGTGAGTTCCACTAGACATCCATCACATTTCTCGGCTACATCTTCGAGGGCGGGCAGATCCGAGCAGACCCCACCAAGGTTCTCGCAGTCACAGAATGGCCCAATCCAGACTCAAGACGACAGCTAGAACGTTTCCTAGGCTTTGCCAATTTTTATCGCAACTTCATCAAAAACTACAGCCAGACCGATTCCCCACTCACAGCCCTAACCTCAGTTAAAATAACCTTCATCTGGACCCCCAAAGCCGAACAAGCGTTTCACAATATCAAGACCCTTTTTTCTCAAGCCCCTGTTTTAGTTCAACCGGACTCCTCCGACCCGGGAGTTGGAGCTATCCTCTCCCAGAGATCGGAGGAAGACAAAAAGCTTCATCCATGTGCCTTCTTCTGCCGACGTCTATCCCCCGCAGAGCGCAACTACGACATGGGAGACCGTGAACTTCTAGCCATAAAACTCGCACTAGAGGAATGGCGTCATTGGCTGGAGGGTGCTAACCATCCGGTGCTGGTTTGGACCGACCACCGCAACTTGGAATATATAAAATCTGCAAGACGTCTAAATCCCAGACAGTCTCCCTGGTCTCTGTTTCTCTCCCGGTTTAACCTCTCCATATCTTTCAGGCCAGGATCCAAGAACGTCAAACCTGATGCTCTCTCCCGCCAGTTCTCACCAGATGATTCTCACCCTGCTCCAGCTCCCATAATATCTCCTGACTGAGTGGTTGGCTCGGTATCCTGGGAGATTGAAAGCATCATCCAAAATGCCCTCCTCTGTGAACTTGACCGTTCCCCAGAGAACTATGTATGTACCATCTTCCGTCCATTCACAAGTCATTCACTGGTTTCACACTTCTCGCCTCTTCTGTCACCCTGGTTCCAGTCGGACCATAGCTCTTATCTCCCGTAGGTTTTGGTGGCCTAAACTCCACAAAGATGTCATCAATTAAGTTCAAGCCTGTTCCATCTGCTCAAGAAATAAGACCGGCAATAAACCTCCTTCGGGCCTTTTGCAGCCCTTCAAAATCCCTAAACGTCCCTGGTCCCACATCGCTGCTGACTTCATCATTGGCCTTCCATCCGCTCAAGGTATGACCACAATTCTCACCATCGTTAACCTCACCATGGGCAACTAAACTGTTTCCTCAATATTTAACTACGTTAAAGTCTGTTGATTGGATTGAATAGTTTTAGTTTCTTTTCTTCCCAAAATATGTTTTCCTGTCAGACATTCTCTTCAAATTGCTGTATAGTCCGACTGAAATAGACCTTAGGTCTTTTTTGATCTTATGGTCGGTGGTGTACAATGTCCCATTCACTTAAACATGCTACTTATGTTATCTGACAACATTTCTGTCAGATCACATTCCAAGCCGGATCTGAGCTTAAAAGGAAGAAGCAAGATAAAACACACAGTTTCAGTTAAGGCAACTTAACTATACTCACCTTTTACATACCCTAAAAGTCTACTGCCTAAAGTAATGACATTCAATGTGTTTATGTTGTGTTCAAATTTTCTTTTTTGCAGTTTTGTATTTTTTCTTACATTTTTGCCACATTTGTGACATTATTTATTACTGTCCTCAGAACAGTGGCGATTTAATACAAGCCATATCAGAGGCCAATCTGGTGGCCAATTGCATTACAAAGAAGTTTTCTATTATTTTTTATTTCCAGTCAACAGAAAATGGGCATCCTCATGGTTGTGAACAGAGGAAAGGTAGGCGAGCACGATACATAATCAAATCAAATCAAATCAAATCAAATCACTTTATTGTCACGTCACATTAACACAGGTGTGAAAGGTGAGTGAAATGCGTAGGTGCTCAGTCCCTCACAGGTGCAATACACATTAAATACAGAAATATACGCATAAAACTTACAGTAAAACTTTAAAACTTGCACCATTTGTTAAATATATACAGATATCCTACAGGATCTTTATGTGCAGATGTACAAAATTATGAAAGTGGATGAATATAAATATATGAAACACAATTGTATTATATAGTAATAGTCCGAGATGCACAGTTATTGTGCAAGATATGCATTACACATGTTAAAGTGCAGAGTGCAGAATGGGTTGTATGGGGGGTATATGGTGGGGGGGATCACTGTGTTGATTATGAGGGGTGTGCTTGTCCATTGCTGTTCAGCAGTCTGATGGCTCGGGGGAAGAAGCTGTCTCGGAACCGGCTGGTTCTAGTCCCGATGCTCCTGTACGTCCTGCCGCTCGGCAGCTGTAAAAACAGGCAGTGGCTTGGGTGGGTGGAGTCCTTTG
>JAVLVB010001078.1:1862496-1875400 GCA_032876305.1 Orestias chungarensis | reverse complement strand
TCCGTTCCAGAGCAGTACAGCTCCCGTACCAGGCGGTGACGCTGCCTGTCAGTACACTTTCCACAGTGCACGTGTAAAATGTCTTGAGGATACGGGAACTCATGCCAAACCTCTTGAGCCGTCTTAGGAAAAAGAGGCGTTGTTGGGCCTTCTTTACCACCCGTGTGGTGTGTTCTGTCCATGTGAGATCCTCAGTGATCTGGACCCCGAGGAACCTGAAGCTGCTGACCCTCTCCACCGTGGCTCCGTTGATGTTGATGGGGACGTGCGCTGTCTCCTGTTTCCTGAAGTTCAACATAAATTGTTATAGTGGGATAGGAAAGGAAGGTAAAAATGCTTGTACTGATCAAAACTGAGCCATTACAAAATCCTTTGAAATGCATGAAACCTTAATTCTCTCTGTGAAAAAACAAATCTTGGCATTGAAACCATGTTGATTGAAAAAAAACCTTGAAAACCCCAAAATAAAGAACTCTCAGTTTCCCCTTTCCATGTTTCCTTTCATGTATCCATCAAACCATGTTGGAAGGAACTGTTTGACCAGGACATCATTTATGCAGTAACAGTATCTGCCTCAATCATATGGTTCACTGCAACTGGCTGGTGGTCATCTGTCTATCACATCATACAGATTGGCAAACCCTTTGTTTTTCTTCATTACTATGGGAAGCAGCCTTAGATTTTTCAGATATCAACCGACCTAAATTATAATGGGAGCAACTTTGCTTTCTAGCTTTGTTATTTAAAAGCATATTAGCACTCAACTCCACTTAGCAAACAATATGGACGGAAACAAACAACAAAGAACACTGTGATACTTAATGTCAAAGAAGCCCATTGGGCCTTCCAAACTTTCTCAATTGTATCTTCTTTACCTCCAATTGTACTAAGCAGAGGGTGTAAAAGTAAACATGTAAATATCCCACACAGCCCTGTCGGTTCCTTATGGACATGTACCAAACAAATGCCGAATATTACGATTGGAACTGGCTGCACAGTACAACATTTTTGTTGAACTTTTAAAAGATTCATGTCAACAAAAAAAAAAAAGAGGACACCCTGCTATCATTAAACTCTACTGTATGAGAACCTTCAAATGTATCATTTGGTTAGTGTAAAAAATGGCTGAGCAAAACTTCAGTCATTTTTTTATTGTACATAAACAGCAAACAGGTCTTAAACCTTCTCTGCACTTAACAAAATTATTCACTTACATTTTATTTATTTTATCCATCTATCTATCCATCTATCCGTCTATCTATCCATCTGTCTATCCATCCATCTATCATCCATCTATCCATCCATCTATCCATCCATCCATCCATCCATCCATCCATCCATCCATCCATCCATCCATCCATCCATCGGCTATGTTCGCTCATGTTTTATTAATCTAGAAAACAATCAAACCAGTGATATAGTGGACAGTTTTTATTTGATTGTATAGACTTAAGCAAGTAAAAAACAAACAAAAAAAAAAAACACTACTGAAGTTGGATTCCAAAACCAAAAATGCATGTTGAGCAATTATTCTTGTGTGTCGTTACATCCTGATAACTGAAAGGTAAGCTTTTGTTGTTCTCCTTGAATTTCCTACAAATATTGTTTTTCTTTTCAATTCTAAACTTGCCACAGGTATGAATATTTTGGATTTAACTGTGGCTCTTCTCCACAAGGAAAAACCTTTTCTACAATCTGTTTCAAATGTTTGCTGAGTTTGGAGCCAACCTAGCTCTGCAGCCTCCTGTTCTCCATCTTTATATTAAGCTAAATTCTTAAAACTTTAGTATAATTCAACAGGTTGATAAGCTATTAATGAAAGACAACGGAAACATATAAAAAACACATCTACGAAATATAATCTTTGTATGCTATATGTATAAGCACTTTTTGCAAGCTTTGGACAAACAAGCAGAAATGTTTGTCTGTATATCTTAGACTCATGAGCAACAATCAGCGTATGTGAAATCGCCACAGGGATAACCAGACAGGCTTTGAAACCTCCAAGGACTTCCTGCATGGGGTTGCATTTTCATTGCATCAGTTTTCTTGTGATTCTCTAGTCAGAGGCTGCTTTTGCTGACCTATCCTCATCACTGGTCTCAATAAAAAAGGTTTTTAATTTAAATGCTGGTTTTCTTATTGGAGTTCTTGTCTTTGTTAGAAGGGGAAACATATTTATATCCAAGGGGTTGTAATTTCAGAGGAGACTTCTGGTTTGTAAATCTGTTTGAGGTTTCTACCTTATCAATATTCCACTTTTTCTATTTTATTCTATTTTTATAAGTAAATCTCAGACATCTTTAGTAAAAAACATAACTGATTACTACCCTTTCTAGCACACGTACAAATAATACATTCAGATGAAGAAACTAGATGAAATGGACACAAGGGCATCAAATGATGAACTAAACCTTTAACTAGGTCATGTTGGGAGATTTATTACCGGAACCTAAAATCCCTACATTTTTTTCCGCAAACCCAGTTTTACACCCTTATCACAACATTGTATGTTTGATTTTTGCTTGAATGGTGTACAACAAAATAATACTTTTTTGTGACATTGCCTTAGCACACAGAGAAATAACTGCAATGTATGTTAGTCCAATTAAGATGGACATCCATGAATCTTTTGGACATCTCAAAAGATTAAGTTGCACAAGCACTGCAACTCTAAGATTTCATGTATGTACTCTCCTCCATAAAATAAATATAATTGTCAATGTCATTGCAATAAAGCAGAACCAATATTAGCTTATGACCTGGTACACAATGCAAATATTTTGTTTTTGCTGATGAAGATTTACTTAACTACTCATGCTTATATCTTGCATAGGCTTAAATTTCTCATTGAGAATTTAAATTTAAGTGACAGATACTGAGCAGATGTTTAAATGTGGAACAAATTAAAGTAAGCCATGTTAAGATACTGATTTATGCCTAAATTCTATGTATTGGACAACTTTTTGGTTCAACAACTGTACACAGTACAAAAGGGGGGTAGATTGAGACCTCCTGAGAAATTTAGAGACAGCAGATATTCAGGAGCCCTTGAGTTAAGATACAAAACACTGAGGAAACCTCCCTGGCTTCACCTTTCTCTACATCTTTTAAACTCTGTATTGTTGATGAGACTCTTGCACATGGATGGATTTGCTGAGGCCATTTATATTCAAGGTTGATTACTTGTTGGATGTCATTTGCATTATCAGAGACTTACCACTAATGAGACTCCTGGTTTTAGGCCTTAATTGGATTGCTTCGCCACAGTCCCTTATTGATATTTGCATGCCACAGTTCATCACGATAAGTAATGAGAAGATTATCCACTGGAGGTATCCAATTGCAAACTCCATCTGTGAAGCAGAGAAAGCCCTGTCCACACAGGCTTTTCCCATGAGAGGGTGACAATGGAAAATGGCAAGCAATGACAATCATAAAAACCCATAAACAAAGTACAGTAGAGCTGGTATATTTAGTCAAAATTGGATGATTCCGCATGTACTGTCTGTCCTGTTTACCAATTCAAGTAGCAGTGTGTTTGTGTTCTCTCTCCCTGCTATTATGGTTTCCAAAATAAATAAATGAATACAGTGCAAGCCAACCAAAGAAAACATCTGCTAGGGAGCAAGGTAAGGGAATTAAAAATACTGTAGCAAACTGTGAAAAACATCACCTGAAAAGTAGCATTTGCAAAATTAAAGAACTGGAATTGGGGGAAGGTTTTAGTACCTTGATAACTAATTTTTTAAAATTTTTTATTTTACATAAGACCTACGCACCATAACTAAGTGATGGAAAACATGCACCAAGCCATCAATCATGCTTACAGATGACTTGCAGCATTGTTAAAATTTATGTTTCCCCCTGAGCAACAAAAAAGAACCAAAAGCCTGCCAGAAACTTGTACACTGCCTTGAAAAAATTATTCATTCCCCTTGCACTTTTTAAAATTACAACCACATATCTCTATGGGGACTCTATGTAAAAGTAGTGGATGCTTGTGAAGTAGATGGAGAATAGCAGAGTTTGTATTTTAATCCCAAATGTGAGGTGTGGATGTGTATTCAGGCTATTTTGCTAAAATCTCTCTAAATATAATCTAGTGGCATATCAACATGAAAAGATCACTGAATCTGCAGATAGCATGGGGTTTGTAATCAAATGACCTTCAAAGAGAATTGGTAAAAAAATCCTTGCTTTAGACATTCAAAGATAATAAATATATACCCTAATAGCTTTGCAGCTGAAACTGCAGGGAAACACGGTTCTAAATATTGTCAGAAAGGAATTAAACGAAAAGGGATCTTGCATGCAAAATCCACTGTTTTAGTTTACAAATAAAGTTCTGCTTTTGTATGTATGTCTTCAGCTTTAGCTCATATATATACTTTTTACAATTAAATGTTTCAGATCCCAGAATAAATTTTAATACCAGACAAAGAAAACCTGTGCAACAACAGAAAGTAACATTTTCTTAGAAGATAGTTAACTGACCTTGCTCTTTTTGAAAAAGTAATTGCCCTTTAAGGCTAATACCTGATTGTACTAACAATGACATCAAGCACCATAAAATGGACAAGGGGTCTTCTACATCACCTTAAAGAAACCTAGATCTAATATTATTGGCTGAATGATTTATGTTGCAAAATCAAAATAAGATTTAGGTTGATTACATAACACCGAAAGGTGATGGAGTCATGAAACAGGCAAGAGACGAACACTGAGAGTCAGAGTCAGATTTACCGTTCCAAGGGCTTGAAAAGGCTGGATGGTGGTGGGACAGGAACAAAGTCAGGCCTGAGAAGGCAGAATCAGGCAGACTGATCCATGGGCTTTAGTGAGGATCCGTACCCGTAAGGCACAAACAATGTTACAAGCATGTGGGCAGAACCACGCAGGCAGATCTGTGGGCAAGACGTCAAGTCATGGTCACGGGGAATAATTAAGGGCATGTCCAACTATGAGAAGCCATTGAGGTATACAAAAAAGGTAAAGACAGGACAGGGAAGTCAGGAAACAAAACATGCTCATTATTAGGCAGGAAAGAAACGACTGCTGGATATCTACTCATGTTATGGAGCTGTTGAGCTGTACATAAGACCTGATGACTGGTGCATGTCATGAGCTTAAATGCAGAGCGGCAGAGCCAAGGAGGAAGATGGAGCCGGCATACTGTCCAAGATCAATACAACAATTACCTTTTTTGCACGTCGAGAACTTAGTTTGGACAACCGTTTACTAAATATTATATGTTTTAATAATAGATTTCGTGATTATGACAAAATGCATTAATAAATTGTCAGATATTAAACAAACTTTTGATGCAGAAAAATGAGCAATTAAAGAAAATAAACTTGTCTTGAAAATGCAAATTTATGCTGCTTTTTTGTGGCCCTTAGAGTGTCAAAGACTTTTAGCTTGAATTTAAGACCTAACCTTTGTCTCTGTTGCTTGCTCATTTAAATAAACCTGAATCTTGGCTAATAAGCATATTTTCAACAGTCAAAAAAAAAAAGAAAATTTTCACACCATTAACAGAATTAAGTAAAAATGCACTGAAAACAGGACTTAGCACAAAAATCCAAAATGAATGGTGCACATTTGAAAAATGTGTTTTTTTTTCTTTTGTTTTCCATTTATGTTAATATAAACACAGATACATCAAGTATACCCTCCTTTTGTTTTACATAATAACTCTTTCTTGATGCTTGATGACCTTGTTCTATTTCAGACCCCTGCTGCTTGTCAGTTCCGTCCTTTAACTGTCCTGACATTTGGCTCTGGCAATAATTGTTTTTCAAACCTCTCAAAAATAGCCAATTCTAAGGTTCAAGACCTCTTGGTTAGGGTTAGGGTTAGGGTTATGCAGCGCAAAGCTCATGAAAACAATATCCTATTTACAATCAGCTGTCAAATAAAAGCTGTTTTGCAAAATAGCTATATTGTTGTTTCCGTATCAATTTCAGCCGTGAGAGTTTGAATCGTTTGAAGCTCAGTTTCCGATTCAAATGCAAATATGTCTTTTTAAATGAAAAGCCAATTTCATTTTGCTAAATTTTGGAAAGGTATTCTGTTTTCAAACAAATATGCCAAAATGTCTTGCTGCAGTCTTGTCAAGCTCCCCTGTCATGTCAGACATTAAATGGCTACATTTGAAACTGTCAGAACATTGGTCTCGTCTGACCTGGGAGATGGGAGGAAGCCCAGAAGAGCATTTGACACCTCAGTGAATTTCATTACCATAAAGTGGGGAAAAGGAAAGGCACACTTACACAGCATGAAATACATTTCGGTTTCCCAAAGGCAGATTGTCAATGTTTCCACCCGAGGCTACACAGTTGCCTCACACGTCGCAAAACGCTTTGTTTTATAACACTAATTGGTGGGGGAAATGTTTTCAGTAATTTTCGACATTTTGTGCTGTTTACTTCTCTTCGAGGAGACGGGAAGCGAGGAAAACGATAACAGCCCCCCGGTGTGTTTGCTGATTTGATGTTGATTTTAGAGAGGTCAGTGGAGGAGAAAACCTGGCAGTGGGTCCCAATGCTTGGCCTCCCTGCTTTATCTGATCACTCAGAGATGGATGAGCCTCAAGCATTCTGCCCTAAATCTACAACAGCTCTGTGTAATGTTAAAGCAGAGGCTACATCAGCTTAAATTCATCCAAATTATCTACAGTAACACAAATTAACCTTTACAAAACCTCCAAACAAAGATTGTTCACGGGAATAATAAAAAACAAAAAAACATGCATAATTTTTGCTGTGCAAACAAACTTCCTCTTCCTTTGGACTTGACATGGTTTGTCTTAATATGTAATAAGGGAGACTAAATTAAACAATGGAAATAAAATGCAAAGGTCACAGATTAATCATTGGCATAATAAGAACAAAATACTGCAACTAGCAGGAATAATGATGATGCAGCCCCACATTTTAGATTGGCCACTCCAGTTCTTCTTTCTAATGAGTTAACACAGAAGAGGCTCAGTGAGTTAAAATTTTCAGATATGTTGCATCATCTCTCTTTGTGTCTTTTTGGCCAAAGGTCTATTGAGACTTCAAAGCAGCCAGAGATCTTCAGAGAGGGGTGTTCCCCTCAACAGAATCCCTCAAAGGGCTTGACATCACATATATTTCAGCAAAAATGAGGGAAAAAAAGCAAATTTCTTTTAGAGGCTGATGCCAAAAATCTTTCTTTATGCACTTTTATAAAATAACTGTAAAACTGTAATTTTTTTGTAATGTTATACAATGAACATTTTTTCTATACAGGCTAAACACATTTTTATGACATTATTCTAAACTGTGACACAAGTACCACTTTGGGTACTTGGGTTACCTTTTGTTTGGTAAGTCAAAAAATTGGTCAAAGTGTCAACTTACAAAAGCAAAAGGAATAAAATTTGAAGGGAACAAACATGCAAAATTTCTGGGGTATTAAAAATTTTTTTTTTACATCCTTTGTGCAACAGGGTTATTAGTTTCGTTGATGAAAACCTATAGATCACAGAGAAATTGGTAATTTAGATTGAATATAGGAAAAATAGGTCAGTCACATTAATTATCTATGATAACCTGCCTGCTTACTTATGTATTTATGTTAAAATAGATGACAGAAAGGAGTTTAGTACTGGCATTGCTGAACAGAATAAAATACTACATATACATGCAATCATGACAAACAACGTCTTTCAACTATACAAGAGTTTATTCACAAAAGCAATTTACCTTCCTGTCAAAATAAACAAACTAATCTAGACACACAAAACTATTGTATAAAAATTAAACAATGAAAGTAATAAACTACCTAAAGTAAAAAGAAAAAATATAATTTTTAGTAGAATAAATAACTTGCTAAAAACCCAACAACAGTTAAACCTTAGAGCAATGAAAGGTTAGATGCCTTCTGATTGTGATTAGCAGACTATGGGACATGGACAGGCACTGAGTGTGTGTTGCTGATTTCTTTGGATCTTTGGACCATCAGAAAAGAGTTGGGCAATGAATAGCAATGTTGACCTCTTGAGATTTTAGCAAAGGAAACACAGAAACCAACATGCAGTACGCTTTTATATTGAAGCTCCTGTGATAATCAGGTTTTTCATCGATAGACCAGAGAAAAACTGTAAATAACTTTGCTTGTAGATGTTGATGTAGTTAAAATAGCTCGGTCTGCAATAAGATTATATTGCATCAGTTTCATTGATCGACAAGCTGAATGTACAAGCTTTGTTCGCCCACACCAGTGTTTTATTTTTTCATTTCTTTTGGATTGTTTTGATCCATAGTGGATATGGAAGAAAAAGGAAATCGTTTTAAAAAAGGTGCATGCAGAACTCTAACATTCATATTTGTATTTACATATCAATAAAGTTCTTGTACCTAACGTTTTGCTGAAATATTTGTGAGTCTGAGAGTATGAATGTATAAGCTGTGAGTGAAATACCCCCATAAAATAAATTTTATTTTTTACTTTGTTATAGGTAGAAAGTTACACTTCTATTAATACAAAACTTAGCCTAACAAATGATTCTGCTTAAATGAGACAATTGTCTCCTCATGAAATATACCAAACAATAAAAAATACATTATATAACATATGTACCAAGACTCAAACCAACCAAAGGGGAAAAAAACTTAAACAACTAACAACTTCGCCAAACAAGCAGAAGAACAATGGTGCTACCAGAAAAAGTAAAAATGTACAAAACTATTCAAAAGTTGCCCAAAGAGTCCCAAAGAGACAAAAAAGCTGCAGGTTGGGATCAGATGTACAAAGCCTCTTCCTAAAGCTATTCACTGAGGGAATGCTTCTTTTTGTCCAGAGCAGGTGTGCGCCATCAACATCTGATCAGTCTGATTGGCCTGGTGATCTTCACTTGGTCCAATGGGGTAGAAACAAGCAAATGCAGCTGAGTCGTCATCAGCTGAGTGTGCTCCCACACTTGAATCTGCTTAAAACAAAACAAAAAGCACAGCCTTCAGATGCCTGGTCCCTAAAATATTTAAAAGGAAATATCAATACTATATTTTACATTTCTTTGCAAACGTTTCACAGCTGTTTCACTTTTTCTCGCATTAAAATCACTGGAAACAATAACACATGACACTGGAAAGTGTCATGTGAGTTTGTAGAAAACTTTTTTCAATCTGACGTCTTTAAAAAAAAGTTTGATATTTACTCCTCCTGAATCACTTTATGTGCAATTTAATCTCACAATGGATACAACAGACTTGATGGGTTCAGAGCATTGTGGAGGAAAGATTAGTGACTAAACGGCATCATTAGGCCAAGAAACACAGCAAACATCAGGAAAATGATTTTAAGAGGTAAAGCTAACTTTTAAAATCATTTTCCAAGCTTTGGACATTTTCTGGATTACTATTCAGTATTTAATCAAAAAAACGAAAGGATGGTCATTCATCTAAAAAGGAGGTCAAGTCAGGAGAGCATTAATGAGAAATGTAGCCAGCAATATGTTCATTGGAAAATATTTAGCCCAGCATCACCACAAATATGGCCTTAATCGCAGAGGAGCAACAAAACAATATCTATTTGTTAGATTAGCATTATTTACTCAGTTATATTTTGCTTCAAGGCATGTAGCGGGCTTCCCAAACGTGCAAGAAGTTGCTCTGGACAACAAAGACCTACACGTAACTTTTTTGGCCAACAAGCAAAATGTTTTATGTTTAAAAAAAGCTGTGAACCAATCGCTGCATCTTGCTGGTGGAATGCTTTCCAGGGATTTTAAAATGTGGTAGTACATAAATAGATAAAGTTTAAAATAGAGGGCTAACAGGTGAAAATATTTGTTACTCAGCATATCTTAACAATAGGGCAGACTCACCTCACATTTCTTATTATTGTCACGGTATAGTTTTACTATTTGTGCATTACAGCACATATTTCTTATAATTGTCACATACAATTAGAAACTAGTATAAAGATTGTAATATAAATTATAACAGAAACAGAAACGATTTGATAAACTTGTACTTATTCCTATTGAACAGAAAGCATTAAAACTAATTCAGGCAGCAGAAACCTTAATTAAACCCAAACGGAAAAAATATCTCTAGCATTTTTATCATTTTGGATTCTTGTTGCAATTTGTGTGCCAGCCACACTAAGAGAGGTCATTCTCTGCCGCATGTTAAGGTGCATTGCCTTATCCTGTTCAGTCTTTTTCTTTGTTTTTCTTCATGAAAATAAATGAAATGTTGCAGTCATCTGCAGAGGTGAGCAGAGCCTTCCTGACTGAGGGGGTGGCCTTCGGGCTTCTTCCTGCTTGTGCAGCGCGGGGTCATGGCAGTTCACTGAGACTGAGGGAGAACATTGCGGCACAGTGCAGCATTGGAATGACAATAGGAAATAATCCGTGAAGGGGATAGCTAATACAGAGGCCAATCATGGCACTGTTCTGTTAATGTGTCTTTTTAAAGGCATATATATATATATATACATATATATATATATATATATATATATATATATATATATATATATATATATATATATATATATATATATAACATGTCAACCTGGTTTGTTTTGAATTATTCATTTTATGCAGACAGATTATAAACTTCAGTTGTTTCTAATTATAATTACAGCATTTCTGATTATACTGTGGTGTAAGGGTAATGATGTCTAATGACGCAGTTCAAATGTTCTGCCCCCAAGCTGAATTGAAGCAGCTAGATCAAAAAGTTTTTCTGAGTTTGCGGGGGTCTTATAGTTCAGTGTGCTTATATGGCTTTATTTGCTCAAAGGCTGCAAGTTTAAAGGGATAAGGAGCCAACCCAGGAGAGAGCAGTGAGGTCTTAATGAGCTACGTAACTTCCCTGGTTCTGCACATCCTCTGATGTAGCACCAGCCAAAGATTTTGGGGGGAATTAGATCTAATCCATAGATAGAGGGAGATTTAAAGGTAGACGGGCTGGAATTCTTATTTGATGGCTTTCTTTTTCCAACCAGAGAGAGATATCAGCTATTTCTTTTTAAATAGTGACATATCAAGCAGCAAATGAAACCAATTGCAGATGTTAGGACACCATAAAAGACTAAATCCTAATGTTGCACGACTACAACAGCATAAACCTAATTAATGTTTTACAGTATTTTAATTAAACTTCTCTTAGATCTTCAACATATTTGTGTTAATTCAATCACTGTCATAGTTATTCTAAAATATATTAGGTTCTTGGTCATACTTTAAGTGGCATTTGGACTTTTTTCTTGTGAATAAAGCATAATATTTCCAATAGTTTCCAATTTAGTAATTTGTGTCCTGTTTACTTCATTAGTTTTGACACAGCTTTGCATTTTTCTTAAAGATTAACAGTGTTTCTTCCTGTACATACACTGAAATACACAATACAGCAGGAAAAGCATTTTAAGAAATACCTTACATGTATGGCACAATGAAAACGAAAAACACTGTTTTTATTTAGACAAAGATACCATCATTAAATGATATATTTCAGTACCTAATACAAAAGTGAAATACAAAATCACATACTACAAAAAAAACTACTACTACACAGTCAATGTGACTTAAGACTTAAGAGTATATTTTATTCATGTCGGTGAGCAATTATTTAAAATTTTAGATTATGGCAACCGTTTCGGAATGTTTTCCCTTCAATGCTAATCTCGGTTTGAGAACAGATATCAGCTGATATGGAGTCTCAGTCTAATAACAACCAGCTTCTTGGTCCCTCAGCTGTTGAGAGACATTGGCTTCCAAGAAGCTTGGAGAAATTTTAAAAGATTGGATGTATGTCTATGTAACATATGAGCTCGATCAAGCCTACCTGAAAATGCATGTGCTGTGAGCAACCATGCCCCACTGCAAAGAGATAAGTGCTGACCCAAACAAGTTAGCTGTGGATGAGAGCTGCAGGGTCTTGCTCCGACTTTACTTGCTCAATATTTGGAAGCCTGGCCAACGCCGTCTAAAAAGGTTCTGTTTATTACCTCTTCTGCTACAGCCAAACTACAACAGTAAGAAAACAACAATCCCAAAAACAGCTCCGATGTCGTCATTGACAAGTCCTCCTTCTGTTTGCTGATTGGAACTGAAGGGAGATCAGAATTGTGGACCTAAAATGAATCTATTTTTATCAGTAATACTTTTCACTCACTTGTGAGACTCTAAAAGGTATACTGTAGTCTCTCCTGCTGTTCTTTAGATATTGTACCAACATAGAGTATTTCACCTCTGCAGAATGCATTTATCAAAAGTGCAGATTTCTCTTCGCTCTCCATACTTGGTCCTCTGAAAGAATGGGTGTTTTTGCACTTTTTTCAGAAATGCAATAAAACGGTCCAAAGGTGTTTATTTTTTCATCGTTAAAGGTGTCAAGGAATTTCTGTCTTCAGACTTAATAAATATTAACTTGCTGCTGAGTGTGTGCATGCAGTGTAAATGGTGGAGATAGGAGAGGCGGCGAATGGCGACCGAGCTGAAGCATTCACCCCACGTTGGAGCTGCCAGGGAAAATAAAGTTCACCAGATCACAGTTCACTCTTGCTCTGTATGTAATCAGTCAATGGTGGGGCCTGTCTGTCAAGCCCCTGACAGCTGCCTTTGCCGTTAAATGTGCAGAGATCAGTGGTCATCAGAGCCCCTCGTGTGACAGCCTCTAAACGAGGACTTTAAATTAGTTCCGAGGTTGGTGGAGCATTTAACTTGTGGGCTGCTTTGCACAAACACATCGACACATACGCTAGAAACCTCTATTTTATATCAACACCTTCAGTTCTCCTGCTTCAGCTGCTGCTGCTACACTCTGTGATTACATATCATTACTGGCTCTCTTCACCTCATATTCCAGTCGGCATGTCTCAGTGCTTTACTTTCCCCACTGTGCAGACAAGGCACCGTTGTCAA